>JANSVA010107290.1:0-10355 GCA_025504915.1 Erythroxylum reticulatum
TACTTATATGGAGATAAATCGCAACACTACAGTCTAAACCATAATCAAGCGACCAACTTGATTATTCAATTGTGAATTCATTAATTTAGATTCGCATGTTTCCCATACATCTCTATGTATATGTATATTACTTACAAAAGAATCTTGGTTCCATATGACTAGATATATAATGCTCACTAAAACCAAACTCTTTTATTTTATTAATAATAAATATTTCCATTACAAAATTGTAACTGAAGAAGATTAAGATATATGTAAATATACTTGCTTTCTAGGGCACTATATTTACATAACTCCAACAAAAATATGACATGAATTAACAAAAATTCTTAACTTAAGTACCAATTCCTTTGAATTCATCCAAAACACAAGAAATATGCTATGAAAATATAGTTAAAAATAATGTTTATCTAAAGCATATCAAACTCCCACACACTTAAGCAATTGATTGTCCTCAAGTAAACCAAACCATCATTCAATCTTAAATAGAAAATAACTTTTAGAAAAATGCTTAGCCAATCAAATATATTTATGAAAACTCTTCATCATTCGTTCAATTATAAAGGAACATCAAAATATTATACAACCAACTACTTACGTCAATTCATATGATAGTTTAATTCTTTTTATGACTCTTCAAATTACAACTAAAATAGTAAAACTTAATCCTATACGTAAGACAATCGTACATAAGATATATACTTTAACTTTCAAACACATTTAAATTTGACTTATAGCACGTTGTAACACTATATCAAAATAAAACTAGACCTACTACTATAGTAGCGGTAAGTCTAGGTCGATCCCACAGAGACTGCTCGATTAGCTTTTGAAATGCAATTAATCAATGTTTAGGTTTAGGGGGTTTGGTTGGTTTAAAATAAGAAAATAAAATTAAACTAACTAACAAAAGCAAATTGACAAAAACACGTAAAATTGATGAAAGTGATGAATTCATTAGGAATCCAGTTCCTTGGTTCAATCTCGGCCTACACCCTAATTAGACATATTTTAATGATTTGTTGTTCTCAAACCTCTCCTAGAAACTATTAATCGTAGGTTAATCTATTAACCTGAGTTTTCCTTTAAGTATTGTTTAATTAAGATACGATCGCTAATTAAACCTAACTAATGAATAACCTAGGTTATGATCTCTATATTCAATTGGATAGTAGCATTATGAATTAAGAAAACTAATTAATTAAGGCAATAACCATATACGATGCATCATGTAACCTAGGTTATGTTAGCCCTAATGATTACTTTCCATTAGTCACTATAAATGACTTTCAACCATAACAATTACGAATTACAATGAATATTCTAGCAATGGGTTTGTAATAAAATGGTCCAATGAACGCATTAAAATTATTTTTTTACAATACCCAAATCCATACACATCGAATAACATAACCATTTTTTAAAGAGAGAAAAAAACATCAAATACAAGGAAGGAATGTTTAATTGAGTTGTCTGGCATCGATGTCACCTTTGAACCGGCATTAGAAAGTTACCCCTTCGTGGGTCTTCTCACAGTGGAGAGCTTAAGTTTCACACCCCTTTCAATCAAAAACACACCAAAACTTTCATAAGTTTTTTTGTCACAAAAACAAAGGACTTATAGCAAAAAGTAGGGTTCGGGGTAAGGTGTAAATGTGTCACAGTGGTGCATAGGGCTGTCACGGGTGTGACTTAACATTACATGGGTGTGACTCACGCCCATGCATTTATATTGCATAACTCACAGTTGTGCAAAGATTTAGCATATCCATAAGTTTTCTGTTCTAGTCCCCTCTTCACGTCACACAACATCTCTTCTTTATACATTAAACATGGAATGACAGTTAGTAAATGTACACATCTTCACCTCATAACTCACGTGATACATATGCAATCCTTTACAATCCATGCAGTTGTGAGTAAGTGATGCTTTCTAGCCCTCCAAGTGCAACCATCCACCATTCATCACATAATAAAGAGCTATGTTCAATGGATAGGTGATGTGTATGGTCTCTCACTCACGTGAGACACTTTGCATGGGCCAAATCCATGCATAGTTATGAGTAATGCTCATGGCTGTGCAGTAATTCTAGCAGTCGTGAGATACTTCACATCTTGGTTCTTCACTTTGTGTTTCCATTATCTTATCTTCTTCTTGTCTTTATTTTCTCTAATCCTCTTCATTCTTGTTCCATGATGACAAGTGAATTTGAATCTTCGAAAAATGACCCAAATATAATGCTTTCAACTCACTTTAGCTCTATCACTTCCGAATTGTGCCTAAAACTACATATGAATCAAAGTGAATCTCTTAAGCAATTTTGTGTCATTAATCGCTAAATGTTATGGAATAATTATACAATTAATTAAGCATATGTTAATTTCCCCCAAACTTAGCTTTTGGCCATCCTCGGGTAAAAAATCAAAATTAAGCTCATAGAACCAAAAACATTCACACATTTCCCATATATTTCAAGAATACACAATCATAAGCAAAGATGAATGACTTTAAAAAATCATAGCAAGAACTTATCATTCTAAGCTTTTACTTATGATCAATCAACATTCAATACCTTTAAAAACTGAGCAATCTAATGGAAGAATTGGAAAATTTATTTAAACAAGATATGTTTATGGGTACATTCAACACCATTCATGATCAGGCCATTCCACAACTTAACGTATCATGAATCAAAGGACTTTTTGAGGTTGTAATGTGGGTAAAGGTAAGGTGAGATATATTTGGGTAAAGTAGCATGAAAGCTATCAAAGCTAATGAAGCAAAAGTAACACTCAATGAGCTATTAAGTGCACAAGTTAACATGCATACAAAACTAGGTACTGTCAGTTACTACGAATGCAACAATTATATTTCACAACTCAATTCAGCTCTCTCACACAAACCATATGAAGGATAACAAATCAAAAGGGATTACTCATAGAGATTGATGATAACACTATATTAAAACTATAATGAACAAACCCTCTAAGACAACATCTACCTCATATTCAACATACTCAAGTAACCCATTCAATACAACTTTAGGAGGAAAGATTAATCATCAACAACTTTCAACACATATACACTTCCTCCTTGATATATATATTTAGACATTTTTCTTTCTTTTTGCTTTTTCTTTCTTTTTCTCTTTTTTTTATATGAACATTGCAAGAAACCACATCAACATGTAAATTTCAATGATATGAATAAAATAGCATCCCAACATTATAACCAACTCACATATATGTATACCCCCACACTTATACTTTTGTACGTCCACAAACTCAACAATCACAAACATTCCACTAGCTTTAAGGCTTGGAAAGGACATTTGGTTAGGTTTAAAGTATGTAGTGTGTTTTATACAATGAAAAGGCAGATAAAGCTTAAGGGGGCTTATCAAAAGGAAAATCATATAATGGGTAGCCTATTTGCACTACAACAAAAATGAAGTTTAGCGACGAAAATTACCAACAAAAATTCTACACATTTCGTCGGTAAGCTAAGTTAGCGACAGAATTTACCGATAGACTAAGGTGTCGGAGAAGTGGTTGTAGGTAATAATTTGCGATGAATCACAAAATGTTTGTCATAAATTTATAGACGACATTTTGTGTAATCATCGGTGAATATGCCGACAATTATTCTGTGTTGTTTTCAGTTAGTAAAGTTACCTACGAATAAGATTTGTCCATCGGTAACCTTACCAACGAAATTGGTTATTCCATCGATAAGTTAATGACAACATTATCGACAGTTATTAGTTATTCATCAGTAAACTGAATAGATTTTACCGATGAAATTTGTTTTTCCATCGGTAAATTTACTAAAACTGTTTTTTAAATTTCCCTGCATTAAATTTTATTTGATGATCTTATGATTGATGTATAATTTAAACAGATATTAGTTATTTGTTGATAATATTTTGATTTATTTCTACATTTAATTTGTTAAAATAAAAAGTTGATTGATGATATAAAGTAAAAATTATCTTAATTGATAATAAAAATTATTTTGTACATAATAGGTATTTGTAATTCATACAAAATGACTACAAGTATGCTATTTATTTGGTGATCATGGATGCTCTGATTGTTGCGATGAGGTGCTACCACTTCCTTTCAACTCATCCATCTTATTACGAAGCTGAGTTATGTACTCCATCGACTGTTGCAATTGAATTACCAATGTCTGTATTGTGTTGCGAAGCTTATGGACTTTATTAGGTGCGGACCACCTAGTAGATGCTACTGTACTGGATGTGGAGGATTGCGAATAACATGTGTTCACAAATGAACTAAAGTCAAATATCCTTTCACGACGGTCCCTACCACCCACTGTATAAAGATAGGTTTGAGCTCATCAACATCTTCAGGCTGATGAGATTGTCATTGAATGCTTTTTTGTATTTGTTCCTATCGGAAGGCAATGTTTATGCTAGTAAGTGATAATTATTAAGCATTAATATTAAAGCATAAATTTCACATACATTTAGTTCTCTACATTGGTTATTGACAAAGGTCATACCGTCATGCTTCTTAGTGTGACTCTGCAAAAAGAACTAACAGGGTTTAGGCTTCGTGTCTATTGATTGTTCTGCATCAGAATAAAATGTTATAAGTGAACTACAATTTATAAAAATTTTGGTAGAATTTTCTCTATTTTTATGATATTTACCCCCTATTGAACAAAGAAAATAACTCAATAACACAGTCATATATGACATCAGACATTTATAACGTTATCATTCTCCATAATACACATATTTTCATTCCAAAATTCACATCAAATTAAATTGAAATACACCAAAGTAAAAAATCAAAATATAAATGTAAATTGTAGATACTTACAAGTCTCTCTGTATGTTTATGGTAGGTGATAGGACCTCTAGTATGTACGGGAAGAATCTCTCCCCCCGATCCTCCACCTTTATTGGTAGAATTATGCTCTGAAATAGACATTACCTCGGGTAATGTCTAATATTGTTGCCAACGACTCCATATTTGTTCAGAAATATAAGACAGTTGTACACTAGTATTTTGTATGGCATTAACAAAGTTTTGATAATGTGTACGTGCTCATCTCTCCCATACTTTATAAATGACTGTGTCAAATTTAGAATCCCAAAAAAATTCTTTTTAAAACAAAAGGAAAAACATATGATAAGTACTTATAATGTAATAATATTTATTTAATTAATGTATACAAATCAATTAAAAAACAAAAAATATTTTTTGTACCTCAAACTCTCAATAGTAAAATTCCTTTGTTGACTAAGAGATATTCCTCCATATATAATCCTCAAGATCAATCTTTTCCTTGAACTGGGATGTCATGTTTCTTGAGCACGGTAAAACAATTAATTTTATACCTTTTTTAAATTTAAACCTATAACTTAATTATAAACATATGGTGTTTTATGTATTTTCACTTATAGATTGTTGACAATTGTGATGTAAGTTCTTCCTTCAGCTTCTTCAGTTTCAGGTTGGAGGCTGCTTCTTTCATCCTCATCGTTTACCCCTAATATCTCTATCGGTATAGGGGTGGTGGATGGTGTAGCAGCAGGTACGAAAGGTGATGCCTCATTTGCATGTGTAGTAGCTAGAGGTACAACATCTGATTCAGCTGCAGCTGCAGAATATGATGCTTCACCTAGACAGTAACTGGATCTAAATCGTGATCTGAACCTTGGTCACATCATATCCTATTTTATCTTTGGTGGCATATTTCAACCTGAAATTCATATTTGATCGAATATTTCAGAAATATAACAATTTCAATTCAATATTTCACATAATATATTGAAAAGAAAATAGTTGATTTATTGAATATAATATTCTATTACAAACATAAATTAATCGCTATCAGCACTTAATTGTAAATCAAAATCATCATCATCTTCTTTTTCAGGAGGCAATGATTCATTATACCATCCAAGAATTTTATCAAAACTATGATTAGAAATATGCCATTCAGACTTTATGTTTAATATTTGAGCAATTGAAGACAATTGATTCATCGTCTCACAATTTAGCTATAATTCTTGGTCAGCTGAGTGTAGTAAGTCAAAAAATTGTTTTGCATGTGAGTTTGGTTCTTCTTCAAGATTTTCTATATTTTCTTGAAAAGTATAATCGACTACATCATGAACCATTTGCTTGTAAGGATTTTCATCTGCATCCACATTATTTGTTTTAAATTTAATCCCCCTTTCAAACTCATCTACATTCACTGACAAGTGTACTTCATTACCCCTTGAGGTGCTACAAATCAATGGCTCCCCATATCGCGTCCACTCAAAATAATTTAGGACAAACACTTTTCTTAGTAAATGCCCATTCACTTCATCAATAGGAAGGAAACCAATATGTTTGCACTTTTTACTTCGATATCTGATCTTTGGACCATCCATATATACAGGTTGAGAATATACATAATGAATAAAAGCTTCAACTCCCTCAACAAATTTAGGATTAATGAAACCATCAGGTGTTAATCTTCTATACATCCAAGATTTATCAACATTACTCATTTCTACAAAAATGTTAATTTAAAAGAGTGATTTCATAGTTAATATCCTTCATGTCCCCCAAGTTTACAGAACATCTAAACTTTACACAATATGCCTTAAGTATTAATCAATCGAATTAATCACATGCAATTGATTTCAATACTTTGGTACGTGACATTGTTTACATCTATGAATCAAGAAAGCAAGTTCTTGCTGTGACTCTTAGGCTCATGAAAATTTTCACTAATAAGCCTCATAGGAGCTACATCACGGGTTTTCAACCTATATACTGTACTAAGGGTTTATTATGCAAAGAATTGTCTTGTCTATCAAATGTATGAATTTCTTGCATTAATACTAAGTTTGAATTAATCACCTACAATTCGTTTTAATACTATGGTATGTGGCATTGTTTACACCTATGAATCAAGAAAGTAAGTTCTCATTGTGACTCTTAGGCTTGTAAAATTTTTCACCGATAAACTTCACAAGAGCTGCATCACAGTTTTCTAGCCTATATACCATCTTAGGGGTTTTTTATGCAAAAAACTGTCTTGTCTATAAACATATGAATTTCTTGTGTTAATACTAAGTTTGCATTACTCACATCGAAGTTGAAGTTTTAATCAATTAAATTAATCACTTACAATTGATTTCAAAACTATAGTATGTGGCATTGTTTACACCTATGAATCAAGAAAACAAGTTTTTATTGTGACTCCTAGGCTCATAAAAATTTTCACCAATAGGCCTTATGAGAGCTACATCATGGGTCCAGTCTATATATCATCCTAGGGATTTATTATGCCTCAAATCATCCATAAGATCTCAAACTCATTCCACGTGCAGTAAATGCTTATGTAATAGTGCATCTACCCATCAATGATTCAAACATAACCCAAACATAATAGTTAGACTATTAAAGAAGAACATAAAAACTCATCAATAATTATAAGAATATTCTAAACAACATAAAATTAAGACCTCCTTTGTATTCACAGAAAACTCAAACACACCTAATTAATGTATTATTAAAGCAACACATATGGTAGATATTAGTTGAACGACTTACCTGGATGGATGGACAACTACAGACTACAAAGAAGAAGGATGAGCAATGCTCTTCAACACAAAATAGGGCCTGCAAAAAAAATATTTCGTATTAGTTAACTATTGGGAATGTACCACTATTTGAAAAGGACTACAACTGGTATAAAAATTTGCTTCATATTCAAAAGTATGTAAGATAAAACAAAGACATCATGAACATCAATTTAAGAATTTCTTTTTTAATATCTCTTTTCTTTTTGTAGACATCATACATCTTCTTTAATTAACTTTTTCTATAAGCTCATTTTGATAGAGATTATTTGGAAACAACCTCTTTAATAGTTAAGGGTAAGGCTACGTACTACTAAACTTCCTTAAATCTCGCTTATCAACAAAATTCATAATGAGTGTTGTGTTATTGTTGTTTTTTTTAGAATATTCCTGTCCATACTTTCATAGAAATATTTGTTTAGAAGTTCAAGGAATAAAATTATTGATTGGAACATTCTTACATTATTTTTACTTAAAATAAATTATTGAGTGTTTGATTTTCACATTAACTCAATAAAAAATAACAACAATCAATATATCAATATATAATAAAGAGTTAATAAATTAATGTTCACAAAAAATCATATATGAATTGTTCTTCCTTTGAAATAAAAGTTTATAAAAATTTTAAAGAAATGAATTTTAAACACAATGTAGTATCATATAATCCATCGAAGCACCATTCTACATTTCCTATGGGTTGTTCCAAACACCAGCTTTTTCTTTTTCTAATGTTATGAATAGTTGCTGCGTCAAACCTAACATAACTCCCACTACTTTCAGGCTGTAGTGGAATGTTAGGAACTGACTCTTGGGGCAGATGTTGAGCCTGTGGTCCACTGACATTTCTCCCACTACGATGAGGCAATGGAATGTCAGCTCCAACCAAGAATGGTTCAAGTTCATGTTCAGTTGGAAATAGTCCAGTATGTTTTCTCTTCTCAATCACGCCAGGCTAATTGACTTTTAGGAATATAGTTTACAATATAGTCCTCCTCAAGGTAATGTACGTTGGTGCTAACAATGATCTTTTTATCCTTAGGACTATAAAATAAACCACCTTTTGTTCCTCTGTGATATCCAATAAAGAAACATAACTCTGATTTAGATTCCAACTTATCTACTTTCCCTTTTAGCACATAGGCTGGGCAACCCCACATCTGAATATGTCTTAGATTAGGCTTACGCCCATTCCACAGTTCTGTAAGAGTCAGAGGTACTAACTTAGAAGGAACTAAATTCAGAATGTATGTTGCTGTTTCAATTGCATATCCCCAGAAAGAAATTGGCAAATCTGAATAACTCATCATTGATCTAACCATTTACATAAGCGTCCTATTTCTCCTTTCTACTACACCATTCTGTTGTGGCATGCCAAGTGCAAATAATTGTGATGTAATTCCTTGTTCTGATAAATAATCAATGAATTCCCTAGAGAGGTATTCGCCACCAAATCGTAGTTACTTGATATACTTTCTATGTCACTTCTCCATTTCTGCCTTAAATAATTTGAATTTTTCAAAGCATTCAAACTTACGGCGTAATAGGTAAATATATCCATACCTTGAGTAATTATCTGTGAAAGTCACAAAATACTCAAAACCACCCCGAGCTTGGACACTCATTGGGCCACACAAATCAGAATGAATGAGCTCTAAAACATTATTGGCCCTGTTACCTTTTAAGGGAAAAGACCTCTTAGTCATTTTACCTTCCAGACAGGATTCACAGGTTGGTAGTGCCTCCACTTTCAATGAACTCAAAGGTCCATCTTTGACCAACCTAGAAATTCTATCTAAATTAATATGACCAAGCCTTAAATGCCAAAGATAAGTGTAATTGAATTCAATAGGACGTTTTCTTTTTAATGGTGGTACAACGACTTCAAAGTTATTTACTTTAGAATTAAGTTGCAGTTCAGGTGTATCTTTAAGAATAAATAGATCATCCATTAATGAGCCAGAATAAATGATTTGTTTTATAAATTTAATAACGACAGAATCATCATAAAATTCATTAAAACAAACTAAATATTCGTTCTTACTCAAACTAGAAACAGAAATTAAATTCCTTCTAATTGAAGGAATATACAAAACATCCCTTAACAACAATGTTCTATTATTCTTAAAATTTAAAGTAACATTCCCTACAGCTAAAATTGCAACTTCGGTAACATCTCCCAAAAAAATGCTCACTTCTCCTTCACTTAACTAGCATGTTACTTGAAACCCCTGCAAAGAATTATATACATGATTAGTGGCTCCTGAGTCTACACATCATTGAAGTGTAGTCAATATTACTAAACAAGTTTCAACAACCAGTAAATAAAAAAGAGATGTACCTTTCTTTTTCTTGGCTATCTAGGTTGGACATTGCTACCTCCAGTGACCTTGTTGCTTAAAGTGAAAACACTTGCCTTTGGGCTTTTTCACAACACCATTTGCACTATTAGCTGCACCATTCTTTTTAGGTTTAAGCTTGTGATCCTTTTTCTTCTTACCCCTTTTCTGGGTAGATGAAGAACCTCGCTCAATATTAAACACAATCGGTGCAGCTCCTTGCTTAATAATAGTCTCAGCAGCTACCAGCTTATTCAGCAACTTAGACAGTGTAAAATCCATCTTATTCATGTTATAATTCAAACAAAACTGTTGAAAACTGACTAGTAGAGTGTTCAAGACCATCTCAATCTGAGTAGCCTTGTCAACCTCAGCACTAAGAACCTCCATGTCATTCAGA
>JANSVA010107415.1:0-10349 GCA_025504915.1 Erythroxylum reticulatum
TAGTACTACTATTGGTTTGGAACAAGTTCAACAGGAAAGTGATGCAGACTTAGTTGAAGAAATTGAAGAAATTCATGACAAGGCTAATGATTTGCGTGTTTTAGTGGGTGATTTATGTAAGGAAGTAGCTCATATATGAGAAGACCTCAAGTCACTCTACACTGAAATGAGACTAATGTTCTCTGAGATTATGAAGCATCTTTGGTGAAATCTATTTTTGATTAATAACAAATAGGGGGAGAAGAGAAGAAGAAAGATAAGAAGGAAGAGAGGGGGAGAAGAGAAGAAGAAGATAAGAGGAGAAGAGAAGAATAAGAGAAGAGAGAAGAAAAAAAGAAAAAGAAGATAGTATAGCTTACAATTTTTTTCAATTGTATATCTTCTTATAAATCATACTGATTATCGTTCTAAAATTATGCTTATTTGTTATCATCAAAAAGGGGGAGATTGTTAAGTCAAAATGACTTCATGTCTAATAATTTTGATGACATTCAGATAATAATAATATTAGAAGTTGTTGAACCGTTTTGGTCAGGAAGAAAGAGAGACAAAGTGGAAGCGGAAAGTAAGACAAAAGAAAGTGAGACGAAGCAGAAGTGGAAACTAAGATGAAAGAAAGTGAGACGAAGCAGAAACAAAACTAAGTTGAAAGAAATTAAGACGAAGTAGAGACAAAAGTAAGACGAAGAACTGATACTATGTCGAACAATTAATTAGTTTGAGTTAGTTACAGAACTCAACTAAATAACTGTTTCTACAAGATTTAAGAATCAAAAATCAAGAAGCAAGAAGAAAGAAACAGTTATCAAGAAGCAGTTAAAGACAAAGGCTATAAATACAAGTCGGAATCGAAGTTTAAAAAGTTAGTGAATTTTAAAATTGAGAGATCTTAAAAAGTTTTTGATCTTTAGTAAACATTGTATTCATTGTGCAAAACACTAGAGCTATCATTACTGTAACAAAGCTCGCAATATCTTTCTATAAGAAAGAAGAGAAGCTGAGAGCCTGAAGAGGCTAAGTGAGAAAAACAATACTTGGTGTAAAAGACTTGAAGAGGCTCTGTGAAAAAGAATACTTGTATTTTTAAGAAGAATTGTGAAATCTCAGAAAGGTTTCTGAGGACTGGACGTAGCCCAAGGTTTAGGGTGAACCAGGATAAAATCACTGTGTCAACATCTACTCTCTAACTCTCATCTTGTAATTTCTATTGTTTTATTCAAGTATATAGAAGTTAATTGCAATATATTGTGATTGTCTGCTTAATAGTTTTTGAAAATTATTTTTCAAAGGAATTTGAAAGGGGATTGTATTCACCTAAAAGAATACACAATTCAACCCCCCTTCTTGTGAATTTTGTCTGTTGAACGTAAAGTCTATACTAATGCGTGATTTTCTTCATAGAGTGATATTTAATGCTTCAAGATGATAAATAAAATGATGAAAATTATGTGGATATATGATATGATGTGTTATATGATTTGAGTGAACCATCGATGATTGTTATCTCATTGAGCTCGCCAAACTCATCAAAATTACAAAGTTGACATTTCAGGACTGAGAGACAACATTAATTATAGAGAGAATCTACAAAAAGCATAGTTCTTGTATTTTAAATAGAAGAAATGACTCAAATGTTGGTCAATTGAAACTAAGGGATCTAGTTAGGAATTTTTGTATAACTCCTCAAGTATGTAGTGTGTTCTGTAATTAGTCTTGATAATGAACATATTTGGATGATGTTGTAAAAATACAATGTATATTTGGTTCTTATGAAATGAAATGAGGAATCTGGTTTTTAATTATCATGTCTTTCTATATGATGCCTTATAAGAGAAAATCAATGCTTTAACATGCCATTATTATAAGTTATGTGTTGGAATGTCCTCAGGGCATTTTGATATATACTCTATGGTAGTGAGGTGTTAGACTTTAGCTCTTATCTTCCGAATTGTACGTAAAACACAATATGAATTAAAGTGAATGTCTTTAGCATTTCATAGCAATTATCATTAAGTGTTATGGAATAAACGTATAAACAATTAACCCATATTAACTATGTATAGGAGATTAAATTTGTGAAATTAATTTCTTAAGAGCTCATCGTGTTGATTGGTCAAACTGTTCTTTGTCTCTAATTAAATTACTTTACTTTTTATTTTATTTTATTTTATATTCTTTAAATTGTTTCTCAATAAATTAGGTTAGAGTGTTTAGGATTGCATTTGTTTTTATTCAAAGTTAATTTGAGTGGACCAATTTCATCTCCTTGAGAGATGACCCTGGGTACTTGACTACAATTACCTCATTTACTTGCGAGTGGGATAGCCTAGGTGTTTTAGAACTTATTTTGGCACAACAAATGGAAATAGAAAGTCACTCACAATTCACATGAAAATGCACATACAGCTCCAGATTTAAACAAAACATTATCCTCAATGTGAAAATGGAAACAATAAAAATAAAGAGAAATAACAATAAACAAAAAGTAAGAGTAAGAATACTTATGGAAATTGCGGTAGTGATGGTGTAGGAGATGGAACTTAGACACATTTTATGTCATGAACATTTGTCATTTCAGCTCTCTATAAAATAAACATAAAGTAGAAAAAATAACAAAGTACTAACAAAATAAAAATGAAAGATATCTTAATTCTTGTGTTGCCTTCTAAAAAATGTTTGTTTAACATTGTTAGCTTAATGTATACTTCCTATTTAACATCAAATTTGGTCTATAACTAGTGGCTTGATTCCACCCTTTTCTCCATATAGCAATTTAATATCCTATGAATAAGCCACATGTTGTATGATAATAAGGACATCATTTATCAGATTAAGAAATTTAAGTGATTCCATTAAGAAAAATTTTGGTAACAAAGTGTCAATAAAATAGGGAATAATAAAACTCTTTGAATCTTCAGTTGACTCCAAAAGTTTGTCCTATACAAAGGTGAAATACTCTTTTGCTTCCTCAATCATTGTCTACAATTCCACTTTCTCTTCTTGAACAAATACTTCTCTTCTTCAACCTCTATTATTTGTTCTTCTTTCTTTTTTTAATAACTTTATTCATGTCATTGACCTTTATTTGCTCTTTTCTCTGAGGCATTAATAGGATTTAATAAGTTGTTATATCTAACTCAGTATCAATATGCTCATATGGTGTATTATATGGCCAATTTTACATGCAATATGGATGCTCCCACATATAATCTGGTGCTTAAAATTGATGATTGTAATGGTTACCCCCCTAAACGTCATAACATCATAAGGATATCGGTTCTGTTTCCATGTTACTTGGAAGAATCCCTACATTCCTTGCTAATAATGCATTGGAAAGTTGCTCAACTTGAACCTCCAAGTTATGAATGGAAGAGGAGTGCTTCTTTGTTATTTAATCAAATTTGGCTTCCATCCTCTTTTGAATTTCATCTTGGAAATCAAACCTAAAGCTTATCTCGTCCAATAACTTGTCTAACTTTGACTTCAAGGTCCAAGCCTATCTTGCTAAAAATATGGTGGACCTTATGCTCTTTTGTTATTTCCTGCATTGTTTGTCTAAAACTAATTTGGCCAGTTTTGCCAACAAAGTTTAAGTAACTCCCATCCATATTGTAATGTCTGTAGTGGGTTAGTAGAAAAGGTTTGTAAGTTGCTCAATTTCTCTTCGTGATTCTTATGTTAATGTACCTACAATCACACAAGAAAAGTAGTAAAGTAATTAAATTAAAAGAATTAAAATTGTGTAAGATTCTAAACTCAATTCCTGACAGCAAAACTAATTTTTTTTTAATTTTTACATAGATAACATTAAATACTGCAAGCATACAGATCGTATCTTATAGTATAAAAAATATCGTCCATATAAGGATTGGATTAGTCACCTAACAAATTGAATGCATTGCATCTAAGGTAGTAAAATATTAAATTAATTGAACTAAGATAAATTAACTAAAATTGAAACAAACTAATAAAACAAAACAATTGAATAAGTGAAGCTAGTAATAAGAACAAAGTTGATTAATAATGGAAACTTAGGGGTTATTCTATCGTTTTTTTCGTTTTCCCTTTATCTTATTAATTTAACTATGTTTAATCCTAGATATGCTAATGTTTTGATTACCCTCTCTCGAGATCTAATTAAGTAATCCCAATTGAAATATATAACAATTGAATTGCAAATTCTTGATTCACAAAACTAGTCCTAACTACTTAGTTGGATTTGAAGCAATCCTAAGGATAATTAACTCACAATTAAAGTCTCTCTTCAATTATTTATTAATTTAACATTTTTAGGTTTATTAAGGTTCTAATTCTCGTTGCAAAAATTAACATAAGTAAAATGAGAGTCTTCCCCCTCCTACCCAACAACCATTAAACCAACTATACCCTATTTACCAATAGCAACTTGTTTTCTTCCAATGACCCAGAACAACCTTACCAAAATAGTAACCTAACCAACAATGCTTATGACTACCCTTGAGAAAGACATACCACTAAACTTAAACATAAAAACCTACTAAATGCAACACATCCTAATCCATTTAATTCCACTAAGTTCTTGTTGAGCAAGTTTTATATAAGATAAAGCTCTCAATATCTACAAGTAAACAAATTATTTATTATAGTACCAAAAGGTATAATTCCTACAAGGATTATGTAAGAACCAATTTGAACCTAACATTATACATTAATGATATAATGGCATCAAATCTTATAGACTTAACTTACCCTCAAACATCAATCACTCAAATTCTGCTAACTTACTAACTTATTCCTTCCCTGTTTAATTGCTTTGATTTAAATATACACATCAAACAAAACATTAACACCATATTCATACACCTATGGCACTTGTAAGGTTGCATTTATTATTATTAATCAATAAAAAAGCATACTATCACTGAGCAACCTTTCATAAGAATTCTTGATATTTTTAAAAGATCACTAGGTTTATTTATTGAAACACTACTTTTATTTTCTTCTTTATTTTCTTTTCTTTTTTAATTTTTTAACGATAACCTAGTTTTCTGACGAGAAGGAAAATACCTTGTCATAAATATCCCCTGGTTGCTCAACTAGGTCACAATTCCTTTTTATTTAGCTTGGTTAAAGAATAAGTGTCATATCCTAATTAACATATGTATTCATCCCAAAGACATTTAAGACACAAAATTCATAAGTTAATTTCACTTTAAATGTCCATTTCAAAAGTAAACAAATTCCATTCAATTCTTGTCTTTGACACATTCACGCAATGCACACATATACAATAAATTGTTCACACATTCAACCTAATAAAAAAAGACTAGCAAAAAAAAATACAAAATTCATACACACCTTATATTCACTTGCATATTTATCCCCACACTTGAACAAAACATTGTCCTCAATGTGAAAAGTAAAACAATACAAATAGAGATAAATAGCAATAAAGAAAACATTAGAGCAATAATACTTATAGTGTTTTGGTTGTGTTGGTGATTCAAACCTTTTTGTTCTTACCATTGGAGGTCAAATCAAAAATATATTCCAAGGATTGAAATATAGGTTGCAACATCGGGTTGTTTCACTTAATTGAAACCTAATGGAATGGATCTAAGCTAGCCTATATGTCATGAAGTACAAACCAAATCGGTAAGAAAAAAGGGGGGGTTTTTTCCTTTGGAATCCTTAATAGAATTAAATTGAATTGCAAGAAAAATGTGTGAAAAGTATTTTTTGGACTTTTGGGAACACAAAAACGGGAAGATAAAAACAATGATCAATGGTGATAGTATCCTCTTGAAAATGAGCTTGGCTATCATGGTTCGAAATATATTTTTAATGGGAGTGAAAATCACTAAGTTTCAAATGGTAAACCTTAAAGAACTCTTTAAGTCGAAGGTCTTAATTAATGAACTTCATTTCTTAAGGCCTTTTTAAATGCCCTTAGAGTGTGTGGTGGGTAAGTTAATGGAACAAGTCATTTTGGGATCTCAAATTAACTCATTATCAAACACAACTATGTAAGATAAAAGAGATTCGATAAGATCACAAATTGACTTATACGAGACTTCATATATTAAAGCTCTAAGTTCTACATCAATAAATTATAACCACACGTTAAATATCCAACACTTGATTAAACTCTAATCAAGAATGTTCAACTACAAATCCTAAATCCTAAACCCAGGAGTTCATAAATCATAGTTAAACATAGATTAAACTACTCCCCTTTTAAGCCCATTGAACTCAAGCCATTGCTACATCTTTAAGAGGGAAAGAGATACCTAGCCACTCATAGCTTCAAGAAACTTGAGAACCGAGAAGCAACTTGAAGATCCCATGGTAGTAACCGACAGTGGAAAGTGGAGAAACTGGTATGGAGAGAAGATGATGGCTTGCAGATGAGCGGAAGATGATGAGAGTGTAGGAGTGTGTGTCCGCTCTTATTCGATGCCTCTTGTTAGCTTAAAATAAGTTTTTTTATCAAAAAAATCGGTCGATGGATCGGGTGCTACAATGGGTTGTTTTGCTAAAACTAGTGTGGGTCATTGCTGATTTAAAGGTTTTGCCATAGCGAGAGGATGCGTTCGCTGCGATGAACTTTTCCCGAAGGATTTAGTCAATCATCTTCAGCTTTCGCTGCATCGCAAACATTACCTTTGTCGCGGTGATCTTTTTCCAAAGGTTTCTTCAATAGGTATGTAGATTCGCCGTGGCGAACTTACCTGTTCTACTGCATTGACTTGTTGACTTGTGCTCTTTTGCTTCACTCCTTAGTTCTACTTCTTGAATCTCCTACAATGACAAATAGTAGTTTGCAGTATCAATTGTCCCAAGAAAATCACTTTGCATAATTCCTAATTATTTGTAATAAATTTATCGTCAAACTACATTAATTCAAGACTAGCACTCAATAATTAAATTAAGCACAAAATCTAAAAATAAGAGCCAAGAAGTGTAATAAAAATCATAAAAATGTCACCAATTTATATAAGAAACTTGGGTTCAATTAAATTCCCCCACACTTAGACTTTTTTACTCCTCGACAAAGTTTATAAAAGTAAAAAAGACACAAGTGTAAAAGAAAATGCTGACCATGCTTAAAAATGAGAGAGGAAAAGCAGTTAAGTCACTTCCTCAGAAATCAACCCAAGTATACTGAAAGACCACGAAGAAACTAAACACTATAAGCATTTAATCCAAGAGATTGGGTAAAATAGATTTCGCTCAAGGTAATGTGTTTAATCTCTTAACTCACTTATCTTAGGATAATTTCACTCCACAATCTATTTAGTTCATTCCCTTCCATAAACTTGTTATAATTCTACCTCTCTACCATAAGAACTATAATTTTGGAAATCAAGAGGACTTTTCAAGGTTGTAGTATATGGAAGGCTAAATGAGATGGATTGAAAGGAAGAAGGAAAAAGAATGAGTACTTACACCACAATTACCTATCTCATGAATCAACTCCAATTATAAGTAAGAAAATATTTACAAAACTAAACATAATTTAACACATTTTTATTACTTTTCTCTTTTGAGAAAATTTCTACTTTTTTCTATTTGCCGTTTTTCATGTTTTTTTTGACTCTTTTTTCTTTTTTTTGTATAGAATCCTTTCTCTCTCTCTTTTTTTTAATATCAACTTAAGCTTGAGATGAGATACTCATAATAATTTTGAAATATGCATGCACTCAAAAGAAGGCTCAAAAGGGCTATCAAAGGTTTAGGTTAGTGTTTGGGTAATTAGGGTTTGGAAAAAAATGCCTATATCTTATTAACAAAATTGTAGTTCATTAAGCTTTGATCAAGAATTAAAACAAGTTCTAGAGAGATATGAAAATAAGCAGATACATACAAAATTGAAAGAATTCAGGCCCAAATATCCTTCCAACAAGGACAGTATCTCAATTAAGCAATCTCAAGGTTTAAAAACACATAATGTTACTTCCTTAGCATACCCTCACTTACTTCTCGTGAAAACATTGAAAATGAAATTAATCGAAATCAACTATCATTTAAAAACATAGATGGCATTTTCAAAAACACAAGGACCATTTTAAAATTTATAAAATCTTCGAGACACAGGAGTGAAAAGAATTTGAATTGGAAGAATGATTGAAATGAGGGAATTAAAAACAATTTTGGTCATGAAGGATAGCGTCACCGCGGCGAAGTCAAGAGTTTGCTGTGGCGAAACACAATTCATAGCATCGCTGCAACAAAAAATGACAGAAACATTTAAAACAAGCAATTTTCCTTAATTACCAAGTTTAAAATTTTCATATTACGCACAATTGACTTACACAAGTGATGAAATGACCAAAAATAGTGCATAATTCAAATTACCAAAATGGAATAACCTCCCCCACACTTAAACATCATATTGTCCTCAATGTGAATTACAATCAAAACATAATTGCATAGCGAAAAGAAAAGAGAGGAACTATAAGATAAAGCTCAGGGGGGCAATCAATACAGCAAAAGAGAGGTAAGAGATAGAATTGAGAAGGGGATTTTATTGAATTGGAAATCTATTGATTAAACTAAAAACTAAGCTAATTCCTACTGAGATGGTTCCTCCCCCACACTTATTCAACATACTAATGCATCCATAATGTCATATTCAATCATAGAGAAAAAGTAAGTAGCAAATGAAGGAAGAGGAATGACTTGATGATTACGAAGGTTGTTGGTTCTCATGGTGAACGCTGTGTTGATATTCATATTATGGTGAGACGACTTGACCATATGCCAATTCAGTGTTAACATCCACATTTCTTGATTCACCTGAAACATTAATGGAAAACCCTTCTTCCAAGGGGCCATCAACGTCAATCAAAACATTTAGTGGGTTCATTGCAAAGTTAGAGTAAACATGTTGGATTTCAAACTCAGAGCATACATCATCAATGACAATATCAAGCATGTTAACTCCTAAGAGTGAATAATCCTCATAGGGGTATTTCATAGCTTCATACATGTTAAAACTTACTTGTTGATCTCTTACCTCCATGGCGATTGTACCTTCTTTCATGCTAATCATAGTACTAGTAGTCCTTAAGAAGGGTGTACCGAGAATCAAGGTAGTGTCCTGCATAACTTCAAAAGACATGTCAAATACATAGAAATCAATTGGAAAAACTAAACCCTTTACCTGGACCAAGATGTCTTCTATGATCCCCACCAGATGCCTAAGAGACATATTAGCCAATTGCAACACTACAAATGTAAGCTTTAGACTCTTAACTCCTAATGATGTGTAGACTGACTTAGGCATCACATTAATTGCCGCCTCTAGATCTAACAAGGCTCCTCCTATGGTAACTTTCCCTATTGTGCACAGAATGGTGAAAGATCCAGGGTCTTGGCACTTAACGAGTATTTGGGGTTTAAAAAGTTCAGACACGTTTGAGCTGACTTGTGCTCTCTCATTAGGTCTAAAATTTCTTTTGTTAGTGCACAAGTCCTTAAGATATTTCACGAAAGTAGGAACCCTTTTCACTAGATTAAGCAAAGGGATGTTGACTTCTACTTTCCCAAAAAATTCAATGACATCTTTTTCATGTTTACAATCATTCATCCATTTGCTAAGAAAATACGAATTCGGAAAAGGAAGGTATTTTATACTTACCTCCCGGTCGGTTGTTTCCTGGATTCCTTGCTTGCTTGATTCCTGGGTGTTCTTTGAATTTGCTTCTTTGCTCCTCGATTGTTTTGACTTCTTTTCAGTCAAAAGCGATCTCTCTTTGGAACTTTCAGGCTTCTTGACTTTTCCATTTGTTGAAGGCAATTCTCTACTCTCAAGCTCCTTTTTATCTTCTCCCTCATCTTGATTTCTGAACCTCATTTGTTTCCCACTGCGGAGAGCTATGGCATTCAAACTTTTGGGGTTCATAACGGTATTGGAGGGGATAGCTCCACTGCTTCTTACTTGATTCTCACTCAAATTGTTGGACAATTAGGTGACATTGATATTCTCAACTTTTGTCTACCATTGCTCTATTATCTTTTCTAGAGCATTAAACTAAGCAATGATCTTAGAGGAATCCTGTTGAATGAGATTGGCTATCATATTTAACTGGTTATTGTTTGAAGTCCTTTCTTCCTTCATCAAAGCCATCATATTGTGCAGAAGTTGGTTGGTGTCCTCCTTTGGTGGAACAGTTAGAGCTTGCTGTTGGTTGGGGAATTGGTTAGTGGAAGTACCAGTTCCTCCTCCTTGTTGAAATTTGTTTGGACCCCTTCCTTCTTCATTCCTCCAACTGAACCTAAGGTTTGCCTTTTGTCCCCCATTTTTCCTGTCCATCATTGTTTGCCCAATTGCTAGTTTTTGTTGACATTTGAATCACCCTTGTTTC
>JANSVA010107464.1:0-10348 GCA_025504915.1 Erythroxylum reticulatum
AAAATAATTTAACTCTAAACACAGTCATTTAAGTTATTCTAAATTATTAACATGTAAGATCTGCATCTAAGCACCTTGGACTCAATATGTAAACTAATAAAAATTTTAAAGTTGAGTCTACTCACCCCTATCACTTGTGCACACACATTGATAATCATTTAGTCAAAACAAAAGTGTAATTATTCCTCAATAGGTTTTCATGAAAAATCAAGCTACTAACAAGTTTGGTTGGTTTTTATTTGAAAACATTTTTTTGTTGATTTTTTAAGGACATGAACCTAGTCTTTTACGTGGAGGCAAACATTTATGATGAATGTTGATCCAATTACTCAATTAAGTCATGCTGTTATTAAGCTGCTTGGTTGCAATGTCATTATAGCCTTTTTATACAAAGGCACACATTTTTTATGTATGTCGATCTAGCTACTCAGCTACATCACATTCTTAACTAGCTACTAGCTCTATTCATAACCCGAAGGCTAACGAAATAGTTATTTTTGTTAAAATTATACAACCTTTTTTAATACAAAATTTTGCCTACCTTATTGCTTTAGCTAATCATTCTTATGAAAATGTACTAATAATGCTACTTATTTGATTGTACTAAAATTATAAATGAGTATGGTAAATTCCTAGGGTGAATGGAGGTTAAATTCCTAGGGTGAATGGACTAACATCGCATCCTAATTAACCAACATATTTAGCCCTAAGTAACTTAGGTCACTAATTTTACAAGCTAAGAAATCTTCGCAACCTAAAAGGCTATGTTTAAGGCTAAACCTATCCTGTTAAGTCCTAGCCATTGAAGCATTAACACAATTCACATCATGCAACATAAACAAACTATCATACAATATGTAAAATTCACACTCAAGGTAAAAACACACAAACCTCCCCATACTTGAACAACACATTGTCCTCAATGTGAGAAGGATACATACAAACACAAAAGGGGGAATGAAACAATTTGTGAAAGGCAAAAGAACAAAATACTAACAAAAATGAAAAGAAAAGGGTTAGAGCATGAAACCATCATGGTGACTGAGGTTGGATGTGTCGGAGGTGGAGACCAAATGCACTTAACACCCAAGATTGTCGCCTTATCTTATAATTGCTTAAAAAAAGTAAGAGATTTAGCACTCCAAAACTTCCATTAAAAACTTATTTTGAAATTTAAACAAGTCTAACTATGGAACAATTTAAACCCAACTACTAAACATGCTAAATTATAGTCATAAGCTTGATCGTGTATCATTAGAAACTTAGTCGAGATCAATTATGAGAGGCTTGCTTCCACCCTTTTCATTCAACATTAGTTTGTAGCTTGTAAGTAAGCTACAAATTGTAAAATGATTAGAAAGACAATATTGATAAAATTAAGAAAACCAATTAAGCTCAGTAATATCCTCTTTTGAGCAAACAGTTAACAAAATAGGGAATAACAAAACTTCCTAAGTCTTCCATCAAATCCAGCAGTTTGTCCTATAAGAAGGTGAGTTGCTCTCTTTCTTCCTTAATAGCCTACATCTCCTCTACTTCTTCCACTTCATGAATAAAGACTTTTTTAGCTTTTTCAAACTCGATGTTTGTTGTCATCTATTCTTCGTCCTTTTGCTCTTTAGAAGATTTGAACACATCAATTGTCCTAAACGAGCTACTCTCCTTTAGATTCTTTAATACATCATTCATGTTGAATGTCACTTATTCATCATTAATCTGAAGGATAAAGTTCTTCTCATGGACATCTACCTAACATTTTTCAATGTTCATATATGGTCTATCAAGAACTCGTGAATAAAAGAGATGGTTGACATTCTTTTATTTAATCTCTTTCTTTGTCTTTTTCTCATCAATAAGGTGGGGTTTAGTTTGATTTTCCACTAGTCCTTCTATCTCTCCCCTATTCTTAAGTGCAATAGCCTCATATTGCTCTCTTTCATATATGTCCAAATTAGTTAGAGAGTATTCCACACTTCTTTTATAAAATTCACGGGAAAGTTGTCTCACTCGAATCTCTAGGTTGTGAATATACAAGGCATGATTTTCTGTTACTTGCTCTTCTAGTCTCTTCTGGTCCTCTTTCATGTCCATGAGCTTACCTAGGATCTTGTCCAATTTAGAATCCTGTGAATTGGATTCATTTTGTTAAAGTCCTAAAAGGCCTTGATGTTTTAAATAAGTCCTTACATTATTGGACTAATAGAAATTTGAGTGGTTCTGCCACTCTGAAGTGTACATGTTCTAATAAGAATCGTTACTTCCCTAACCATACTGTGCCTCAATGTAATTCGTAAAAGTTCCTTGCTCTCTATGATATCTATCTTCCATCATTGTTCTTTTTCATTTCTTCTTAGCATCTTGCTCTTCAAATGTCTCATTTCTCATTCTAAGATGTCTTGCTATTTCTCTATTTTACGCTCCAACTTCTTTCTTTATTTTTTTTAAAAACAAAAGATAGTGAAAAAGCCTTAACTAAAGAACTAAACTAATCACCTCCCCGACAACGACACCAAAAATTTGATTGTGGTTTTCTGATGTGTGTAATTTTTAATTGGTTAACCTTGATAATCTATAAGTGCACGAGAAGTTTGTGTAGTACCTAAGGTGTCGATCCTACAAGGAGGGATAATTTAATCCTAAAATCTAAGGCCAAATAATCGCAAAAATTCAAATTTAACAAAACCAAAACAAGAATGCAATTCAATCAAGCAAATCAATTCAAGAATCAATTACAAAATTATTAACAATTTAGCAATTGCAACACACACTCAAGAATCAACCTAAGGAACTACTAGTTGATAGTGAAGGGAATTTTATCTATCTTTAATACTAACCCAATCAATTATAGATTATTGGTTCGAGACGGACCTATGGTTGATTACTCTCTTTCGAGCTATCGTTGATTACTCTCTTTCGAGTTATAACTATTAACTCTAATTTATAAACCCTAATTAGATTATGGGAAATGCAATCTCTCGATCAACAATCTATCTAAAATCCTAATTAGATCTGAAGTTGTCTAAAAAACCATACGAACCTATGCAAGATCTCTCTTCGCACAATTTATCAATTTGATTTAATTCTTGTTCAATTAAATCACCTAACTCTCGTTAGCCTAATTTAATTATTTTTCACTCAATTCACTCTCTCAGTTTATCACCGAATTATGCAATTACATAAATTAAATCATAATAAATCTAGTAAAAACACAAACAATCAAATTTCATTAAATCAAAGATAAAACCCTTAAAGGTAAGTTTAGAACGTCTCAACATTCAAAAATTCTATCATCATACTATTATTCCCAATTCTATACAATAATAAAATTAAAATAAACAAGAAATACGATCTAAATGGAGACAAGAGGCAGCGACATCGAAAAACTCCTGATCCCGGAAGTACATCGAGTCGACTTCTTCTCCACTTCTTTCTTCCTTCTTCACTTTCTCTATCTATTGAAAATTCTCTCTAGGGTTTCTTTGAAATTGGCTAATGCAAAAGCTCCATCTTTCCATTCTTGTTGTTCTATTTATGTTCTTTTGTGTTTAGGGGTTAAACTACGATTTTTTTCGGGGTTTGAAAGGTCAAAAAATTCCTCGAAATGTAAAGTTTAGAAGGCTGCACATTTTCCTGACGTAAGCCATGATCGTGGCCTAAGTTAGGCCTTTCTGTCACAATTATGGCTTATGGGCCATGTAATTGGCCCCAATTTATTCCAAAACTCCTCCATTCTTCGATCTGAACCCTGAAGCACTACCAAACACGTCAAGGTACCTCAAAAATATCATATTTACGCTTAAAGGTACCCTGAAGAAATTAGTGTCACGATTTATTGGTTGACCAATATAGGTTAGTAGTTGACTAATATAGGTTAAAGTTTATCAAAACTATGTACCAATAGGTTATGACAACAGTTATTAATAGATTACTCAACCATTATGCTCAAATGTAGTAATAGTTGATGGATGTCTAGTAATAACCACTAGTTTTTGGTTCTAATGGCTAATTTGACTCCCAAACCCTATAAATGCATGGCGATTCATTAGACTAGATATGGGAAAACATTTTGCTATTTTATAAATACATGTTAAAGAGTTTTTCAAAACTTTTGAGTATAATGTTATATTTTAAAGTGATTGAGCCTTTAGGTTATCAAACTAATCAAATAAGTTCTTTTAAGATGTAAATTCATTGTGGTTTACTCTTCACCTTAGAGAAAGATAGCAAAAAGATTTTCTCTTTACTCATAGAAAAGCAAAACAATTACAAGAAGGTTCCTCTTCACCTTGTTGAAAGAAGAAACTTAATCAAATTCCAATAAGTGTCTTAAAAAGTGAATAGATACAAGGGTTATTTGTCAAACTAGTATAAATGGATTTGCCTTTATTCTTCCATATACCATTAAATTTTTTTACATTGATTTAGGTTAAAATTTTCTTTATTTCATCATATATTGTTCTTTATTTAGTTGCATTCATTAGATAAAAGTAATTTTAAATTCACCAATACCCAGTTCACCTGCTTTTGGATGCCATTAGGGATGAAATAGTGATATCAGGCCATGTCCCTTAAGTTCATATTTTAAATGAAATTTTAGAATAAAGATCATAATGGGATACTTAGCTTCATCATAATCCTTATAAAATTGAGAGGAACAAAATATTAATAGAGCCCCTTTAATGGTAATGACTATTTATTAGAAAATTAGGATGAAGTTTGTCTTAATAGTCCAGAGTGTTGATTTATAGGAAATAGTACGCTTTCATCCCTATGAAAGTCATAGATGACAAAAAGATGCCTACCTGACGATAAGATATCTATTTCTTTAAATAGTAAATACATTTGTATATTATTTTGTGCACTTGATATGAATGAATTCAATAGAGTACCCATGTATGAAAATACTCACAAAATTTGACATACTTGAAGTCACACATGAGGGTGCTGTTAAGTTAATGAAAGTCACACATGAGGGTGCTATCAAGTTAATGAGAGTAAAGTAAGAATAGTAACTCATCAATATGAATTACTTTAAATGGAACATGATAAAAATATATCAAGCATGCATACAAGATACATTGATAATTTTAATGCTCTCAAAGGTCTTGAAACAACCTCCACTGATGTTGAGATTGTGAGAAAGCTCCTTAGGTTACTTTCAAGGAATTAGGAAGCCAAAGTGATAGCTATAAAAGAAGCTGAGGACCTAATAACACTACTATTAGAAGAGCTTATTAAGTTTGTCCTCACCTACAAGATAAGGTTCAAAGAGACATAACAAAAGACAATGATGTCAGGGAAAGGGAACTTAACATAACTTTAAAGGACGAACAAAGTGAGGAGGATGAGATATCCTTAAGTGGAAGCGATAATGAATAAATCACCCTTATCATTGATAGAAATTCAAGTTTTTAAACAAAAAGAACTTCTTTAGAAGGATGGACTTCAAGGAAGGTACAGTTGATCAAAAATAAAAATCTTCCAACATTATTTTTTAGAACGTAAGGAACCAGACCATATAAAGTTTCAACGTTGTCTCTCCTCAGAGACAAAGAAAGAAATGATAAGAAGGAGAAGATGGACAACAATAAAAAGAAGGCTCTTAAAGCATCACAAACTTGGTATAAAACAAGTGACTCTAAGAGTGAACATTCAGAAGGAGAAATAGTTCGCAAGTGCTTCATGGTTGAAGATGATAATGAGATACTCTTTAACTTTGAATCATATGACAATGATAGTGATGTTGAATTGTCATATGATGAGATAGTTAAAGGCCTTGAAACTATGAGTGTCACGCCCCAAATTTTTGTTTAATTTTCTTAGTTACTCTTTAGTCCCATTAATTTATATAATTTTTTCATATTGTGTGCTATTTCCTATTATTTTCATTCTTGAACTTGAATTTTAGGTATTTTCTGCTTAAAAGAGAACTTTTTTGATTTTCTGTTGGAATTAGTTTAATATGGAGATATTTTATGAATAATTGGTGAAAATTTGAGTCTAAATTTGGTAACTTAGAAATTTGGAGAAAATATTTAAGAATAATTACTATTAGTGAATAAATTGAAGAAAATGCGTTAAAAGTGAACTTAATTGCATTTGTTAAAGGAAAATTACTTTGAGATAATTAGTGTGCATATAAGTGATAAAATATATGGAAATATATTAAAATAAAAATAAGGAGTGAATGGATAATTGGGGACAAAAGGAAGAAATAGATGGAGAGATGCTCATTAGGGGCATAGTTAGAATTTCACACTATAGGGGTGTAGATGAAATTTTTTAAAAATATGTTATTTAGGGCTAAGAGCTGTAGACGAGGGGGATTTGAGATAGAAGGGGACGACACTCCTAGAGGGGAAAAGGAAGAGAGACTGAAGGAAGAAAAAAAGGAAGAGGTTTGGTGGACGAAAAAGACTTGATTTCCAACAAGAGATAAACTATAATTTTTGTTATTGTTAATGGCTTAACTAATCTTTCCCAAATGTTGGAAACCTAATCATATCTCCGACCACATGTTCATTCCACAAAACAAGATTTAAGCGTAAGATGCCCTAAGCCTGCAAGCACTTATTCACCCCTCGATTCAGTTTGTTTAGTCCTTTGTGCCTATACAACTTAATCTGACAGTGTCGCAAGAGGCTGGTCTATCCAGCACAGTAGTTTTAAAGCATATTGTCAATTAATGCATGCATTTCATTTTCGAATTCATATATTTAAGATCTCCTCCTTAATAGAACTATAACCTCATATTTCTGATCAATTGCAAGTCTATTCTAAATTCAACCCAATCTAACATTTTACAAATCAGTCATCCATGAAAAGTACACAAAAGAGAAGACCACAAGTTAATAAAACTAAAATAATGATAAGTCCTTTTAGTAAAAATATTGAATTCCTCAACTTTTTTTAAAATATATTTAATGCTGTAAATTTTAAATCTGATAACATAAATTCTAAACTTGTAAATTAGAATTAAATATACTCTTTAAACTTCAAATTAGAAAATAAACTATGAATTGGATTACATTAATTAGGCATATCCCTTAAACCATATGTTCTAAAGAATCTATATAAGAAAAAAATTTACAAGTTTCTTTAGCATAGTTAATTATATTGATAGATTTAGGATTTATTTGATAAAAATTATAGGCGTCAAGTATAAATTTAATTAAGATTAAATAATTAAATTGCATATTCTCCTAAATTATATTCTTTTATTAAAAAAGAAAGTGCAATGTGATAATGCTTATTAATGAAGTGGATAATATTAGAAAAACAAAAATAGTTTCAAATTAAAAATGGAAAAATAATTAATGTATTCAATTTGATGTTTATATAATTTATAATGTTAGTATATTCGTTTTTATTTTTTAATTCAACCATAAAATAATAATATTTGTATATAGGAGATTTAGGGTTCGACTTTTTTCACCCAACAAAATTAATTGATATCAAAATTAAATTTATTTAGTTATGACATTGACTTCTTTAATTACAATAAAGCTTTAAATTGTTTATTATGTGTTATATCAATTTCCTAAACAATTATTGCAAAATTAGACCGCACTTTAAAATCATGGTAAAAATAGATGAAAATATTCAAATATGTTACAAAATGCATTTCTTTTGTTACTTATTTTGTGCAAGCCCTTATTTATCCCATGAGAAGCTCAAAACTCCATACATGTTGGTAAAAGTGCACGGAATCAGTAAGGACGTTGGTTCTTAGTTGCCCTTGGCTTCATAGTTGCAGGAGATGATAGTGCCTCCACTTTTGCACCTCGCTTTAGCACGCCCTAAACGAACAGAATTGCGCCAAACCCACATGAGTATAGTGTCCACACATTCAACTAACACATGTATAGGCATAAGCCGCCACCTGATCATCCCATTTCATGCCCACGCCAACTCGTGCACGTGCTGCATTGTGAGCATTTAGGGCGGGGCGGAGGAAGAGAGATGGGGTGGGTTTGAGCATTTGATACATGGAAAATGGTAATGAAGCAAGCAATTGATAGCAAAGTGATGTAGTTGATCCCCATAAATAATTGTCCCTTTTCAGAAGAAAGACAAGGCTAAAATGAGAGAACTTAGGCTATTTGGTGAAGATTGGTGGGATGGTAAGACATGCATATATACGAACTTAGTGTAAAAATTAGTTGTGTTTATATCTATATATATATTCAAAGTTTTAAATACATCATATATAGTCACCTTTCTGCAATATAATCCCCAATCTACCGCCAATCTACGATTTAAAACTTTGTATCATATAAAAATCTAAAGTTTGTTGGACAAGTGGTGCATAGAACACCGTTATGGACTAAAAAATAGATAAGTTTTGAAGTTAGCTTTAAGTTGTAGAATTTCAAGATGTGGTCACTTGAATTAGATTTATTGAATGAATTTACATATCTTTTTCTTAGTTGTAAAATTGTTTCAAAAATATTAAAATAGGATATTGAAAATTTAATTATAGTATTTTAGCAATAAAATAAGAAAAGTAAAATTTAAGTTACACTATTTTTAATAGAATTGTGATGAAGTAATTCGTCAATTAAAATTTGATGGAGAAGGATTAAAGTAACCCTTAGCCTTAGTTGATCAAGGTGCGCATCTTAATGAATGTAAGATTTAGTTCATGAGTTGAATTAGGCTCATAACATTTTGTTAGTTGATCAACTTGGAGTAAGCCATCTTGACCTATCAACCAAACAAGAGGTTGTTTCTAATATTGAACTCTAATCTATTGTTTTCAATTGCTAAATTTTAGTTTGATCTTGGTTGAATCTTGACATATAACAGATTAATCCAGCTATTTATTTATAAGTGGTTAGCAGAAGGAACAAGCAGGTAATAATGTAATATTATACATAGAGTGGGGATGACAAGTGGCTGCCGCCGTTGGGAAAGGTGGCTATTGCATCACAATATCGAGTAGATGTGAACTAATTCTAATACTTATCCTTGGTGGACTAAGCAGAGATGTTTTTCAAAAAGCATCCAATTGGGCTAGGAGATTAAGAACAGAGAAAAGAAAGTAATCATTTTTCTTCTTTTGTAATTCATTTTAAAATATGAACGCACATGAATCATATTCGAAGAATTTTTTGATCTGCCCGGAGATGTATATATAGGCGTACAAAGGGAGTGAATGTAAACATTACACAAGGATAAATTCATGGTTGAATATAAGGTTAACTACAAGGCTAATAATAAATTAATTTACATATTCTATCAAATCACATTTTGTTGTATTTTTATAAATAAGTTACCAAAACTTTTATTTTGATCAATTTTATTATATGAAGTTTTAAGTAATTTATATGTGGACAAATAATAAAATATTAAATGTGAACAGAGAACATGCCTTTTTGTCAAAAAAAAAAAAAGGAAAGCACTAGGAAAAATCCTTATTATGGATGAATGTACATTTTACAAAATATAAAAAAGAAGTTGAAATTGGATATGAGTCGTTGGAAGAGCCTAACGACAAAATTTTCCACCTTTGATCTCAGGAATAAGGTTCAATTAACCATGAAATATTGTGTGCTAAAATTTTGATTTTGCGAGCAGGCATTTGGTTTTTATTGATGTTACGAATTCATTTTCCCAAGTTGAATTTTCAAACAAGACAACTACTTTGGATAAAAGGGAAATAATTAAATGTTGGATGCATTAATTTTAAATGACAATATCTCTATATTCTTTAACAAAAAATAATAAAAAGTAAAAACCATTACTCGATAATAAAAACCGTAAAGAAGGATTCAACCAAATGACATGAAGAAGGATAAATGATTGTCAAAATATAATAAGATACATGATTAGAATTAGCCACAAAAGAGTTTCAACCTTGTTCTTTTCTGTCTTAACCTTCCTTTTTTAAGAATATATAACCTTTAAATCTATTTTTCCTACAGCCAAAAGCGACTAATCCTCTTTTGTTACTCTTCCACCCATGCAGTCTGCACCTTCATATGATTTTCCTCCTTTGCCCTCCTAGAATCCTTCCCCAGCCAACCTGAAACCTCCCATAAGTACAGATCTTATGGCACCCAAATTGGTTAACTCATCTTTGAATAGAAGCTGAAAATAGGTTGTTGGAGATCAACCTTAACTCACTCTTTAATACTGTCCACCTAAGCTTTAGGATGGAAAAACTATTGTAGTCCTATTCTTGGAAATTTTGTAAGCTGGTGCCTGCATTTGGTAAGCCACTTAGTGGGATTCTTCTTGGACAAAGGCCTCATTCTTTATCATTCATAATGGAAAAACTATTGTAGTCCTATTCTTGGAAATTTTGTAAGCTGGTGCCTGCATTTGGTAAGCCACTTAGTGGGAT
>JANSVA010107475.1:0-10347 GCA_025504915.1 Erythroxylum reticulatum
AGTTAATGACCATGAATAACATGCATTAATAGAAGTTTTGGGAAGTTAATGACCAAATTGGCAGCCAATAACACTTGTTTCTAATCCATTCCATGCAACGCTTTCTGCCACAATCACATCATAATACAATCCTAAAACACTCTCTCATATCTTGAATCACCATTCAAGAGTATTTTACTCATCCTTCAGATCTCCTATATGTGTGACCTATTAGGTACCCAATTATGTTAACCACTTGAATAAACACTTAATTAAAGTAAGTCAAAAGCAGTATCTAGCAACATGTCATAACCCCCAATTCACTAAAAAGTCAGTGGTTTAACTACAAACCCTTCCATATGTAATGTTGCCACGCAATTTGTCTTTTCACCAACTATACCCCACTTGGCTCAGAGTATGGTCAAAGTGTCAACTTCCACTAAACTGACTACATCGCATCTAGTCTAAGTGATATTAGATCTTATCCTGAGGATCTTATTACTTTATGTATCATTAAAGACTCTCTTTATAACATATTTCTACTCTATCAAGAGAATCTCAAGTAATGACCTTGACAAGATTCCGTAAGTATCATCTCCTTCTATTAGGAGTGTTGAATCCTTTATTTGCTACTCAATTACCTCCGAATACCTTAAGCTGTATCCAATCACCATACTGGAATCTGAAGACAGGGGCATACCCATAAATGACTAATGATATGAGTCAACCTTGAAAGGCATTGATGAATGGAGTCAAAGCACAGGATTAGTATCCGAGATATCCTTGAGCACCTCAAGTTAAAGGATACTTGCACCATTGCTCTAATGAGACTATTATTGACATTGGAATAGAATATCCATATGATTGTCTCATAGTAGGTCAATCTAATGTACTTACTACCCTTAGTAAGCATCCACATGTTAACTCTAAATAACTCACATCTACAACTTATGTGATCTATTGCTTGATCCAATCAAGGAGTATAATATGTGCTAGTCTATCTAGATTAATGATATCCCATCTCATTAATCCTATAACTAGGGAAAGTTTATATACTATCATAATTACACTTAATAGGAATGTCATTATCATAATCTCATCATGATTTACTCCATTATATGTTTTGTATCAAGGACTTCATTAAATAAATTTAAGATCAACATCAAATCCATAAATGTATGAACATCGAAATAATAAAAGATGTCTTTATTAATCATAAAATGATCTGTACAATAAATGTTTAAGGTGATTGCCTTTAGAGCACTTCTCTAACAAACTCCCACTTTCACTAAAGCCAATTACTTTGATATGTAATACCATAGGCATGTACATCTGACACAAAACTCTTTTAGGCAATAGGCTTAGTCAACGAATCAATTATATTTTGATCAGTGAGAACTTTCTCTATCTTGACATCATTTCTATTAATGAGTCCTCTAATCAAATGGTAACAATTAAGTACATGTTTAAACTTCTAATAAGATCTTGATTCCTTCTCCTGCGTTATAGCTCCATTGTTGTCACAATACAACTGTAATGGGTTAATGATGATTGGAGCCACATCAAGTTCTATGATGAACTTTTTGATCTAAACCGCTTCTTTTGCCACTTTTGAAGCTGTAATGTACTCCACCTTTGTCATCGAATCTGCAGTCGTCTCTTGTTTGGAACTTTTCCAGCTGACTGCACCTCCATTTAGTGTGAATACATATTTGAACTAAGATTTAGATTTATCTCTATTGGATTGGAAACTGGCATCAATATACCTACTTATAATGAGATCACCTTCTCTATATACCAAGAATACATCTTTAGTTCTTCTCAAGTACTTAAGGATATTCTTAACAGCCACCTAATGACCCTTATAGGGTCAGACTTGTATCTGCTAGTAACATTTAAAGCATATGATACATCAGGTCTAATACATAACATAGCGTACATGATTCATCCTATAGTCGAAGCTTAAGGAATAAAACTCATGCGAGTCCTCTCATCTTGTGCCTTTGGACACATAGATTTAGAGAGAGATATGGAAACCCTAAGAAAACAAGGTTCTTGAAACCCCCTTATTGAATCAAAACCCTAATCTTTCTATTATAAGAACATGCTAGATCAAACCCCAAATCATAAGTTTAAGACCCAATCCCAAAGAAATCAGAATTAATTCTCTTAAACACTTGGAATGGCCCATCGCCTCTAGGATCTAACTTAGATTTCCTTTGCTTAGGAAACCTCTCCTTCCTAAAATGCACGCAAAGCCAATCTCCAGGCTCAAACCTCAACAACTTGTGCCCTTGATTAGCCCTGTGCAAATTTGCTTCATTCCACTTCTCTATTTGCTTCCTTGCTTTCTCATGATTGCTCTTTACCAATTTAGCCTTGTGTTATCCATCCCTACTAGATAACTCATGTAATGGAAAAGGAAACAAATCCAAAGGTGTCAAAGGGTTAAATCCATAAACTATCTCAAATGGTGAATAACCAATCGTAGAATGAATGCTCCTATTATATGAAAATTCAACTAATGGAAAACATTGTTCCCGAGTTTTAAGATTTTTTCCTATAACAGCATGCAAAAGAGATCCCAAAGTTCTATTGAGCACTTCAGTTTAGCCATCTATTTGAGGATGACAAGTAGTAGAAAAAAGCCTTAGTTCCTAATTTTCCCCAAAGAACACGCACAACATCCCTAAAGAGTAATGGTTTTAGGAATACCATGCAAATGCACAACATCCCTAAAGAACAAATCAACAATATAAGTGGCATCGTTAGTTTTATGACATGCAATAAAGTGTGCCATTTTACTAAACCTATCAAAAACCACAAATATGCTATCCCTACCTTTTTCTTGTCCTAGGCTACCCAAAACAAAGTCCATAGATATATCAGTCTAAGGATGCTTAGGCACAGGCAAAGGAGTATACAAACTATGTGGATGGGTCTTTGATTTCGCTTGTTTACATGCAACAGGCATAGAACTGATTTTTTTAACATCTTTTCTAATGTTAAGCTAATAAAAAGGTTCACAAAGTATGTCATATGTCTTTTGCACCCCTAAAGTGACCCATCAATCCTCCACAATGTGATTCATGCACAAGTATTTAACGCATAGAGCAAATGGGCACATAATGCTTATTCTCCCTAAATAAGTACCCATCATGCCTATAGAACTTTTGAAATGCAAAATGCTCACACGCCCCATAAGCATGCCCAAAATCAGAATCTGAAGCATAAAAGTCTCTAATAAACTAAAATCCAAGCATTTTAGAACTTAAAGTATTAATTAGAGTGTACCTTCTTGATAGTGCATTAGCCACTATGTTTTCCTTACCTTGCTTATGTTTGATCACATATGGAAAAGTTTCAATGAACTTTATCCATTTTGCATGTCTCTTGTTCAACATACCTTGTCCTTTCAAATGTTTGAGTGATTCATGGTCAGAATGAACCACAAACTCTTTTTGCCATAGATAGTGTTGCCAAGTTTCCAATGCTCTCACCAAGGCATATAGTTCCCTATCATAAGTGGAATAATTCAGTTATGGCCCATGAAGCTTCTCACTAAAGTAGTAATGGGACACCTACCTTGCATCAAAACATCACCAATACCTAACCCAGAGGCATCATATTTAATCTCAAAAGCTTCATTAAAGTTAGGAAAACTTAAAACAGGTGCAAAACATAACTTATCTTTCAAAGCATTAAACGCAAGTTCTTGTGCCTCACTCCATTTAAAACCAACATCTTTTTTTAATGATTTTAGTTAATGATGTAGCAATGGTGCTAAAATCTTTCACAAATCACCTATAAAAGCTAGCCAAGCTATGAAAACTACGCACATCACCAATAGATTTAGGAGTAGGCCAATCTTTGATAGCCTTAACCTTGTCCTCGTCAACATGAACACCATGGGCAGAAATAACAAAGCCAAGAAATACAACTTTATCCATATAAAAAGAACATTTTCTAAGTTTTATCATAAAGCTTTTCACACCTAAGTGCCTCTAGTAAAGATTTAAGATGTAAAACATGCTCATCAAGGCTTTTGCTATAAATCAAAATATCATCAAAATATACAACAAAAAATTTGTCAATAAATTCACGCAAAACATGGTTCATTAATCCCATTAGAGTGCTAAGTGCATTTGTCAAACCAAAAGGCATGACCAACTATTCATATAAACCATATTTAGTTTTAAAAGTTGCTTTCCATTTATCTCCCACTTTCATCCTAATTTGATGATAGCCACTCATAAGGTCAATCTTTGTAAAGAAACAAGCACCATGTAATTCATCAAGCATATCCTGTTGGATCCCATTTTTGGAACCCAAATATTCAGAGACATAACAAAGCCCGTCGGCTCGTAAGGGTGGAGTGCCCACAATAGCCAAACATTAACATCATAATTTTGAGAAATCACAAGCAAAACTCAATCATATTTCATGAATGAATCCAAATAAAGTTTATACAAGCTCATTAAAAATTACAACATACAAAATACAAAAATTACACATGATACAATTGAATGCTTAAGCTTGAAATGATTTCTAAAATAAAAAGGTCCTAAACTAACAGAATTACAAAAGTTTCTAACTATCTTGGAGTCCCGATGTCTTCTAAGGATTGCTATTCATCTCTTTCTGCACCTGAGGAGGGAATCGTGGGGTGAGCTACACAGCTCAGTGGCTAATATATTTATAGGCATTGGCAATGAGCCACACAATCAAACATGCATATACTTCATATATTCATATATGTCTATATCTTGTTGGGCTAGCAATTTCAATCATTCACTATTCAAATTCACAACTCATAGTTCAACATATCATCACATTGAACATGTTAAGTGTAATTAATCATTAAAACATAACACTCAATCTTACATAATAACTTGACAAATCAAAATGCAAATGCACAACAAATGGCTCGAGGGTGGTTCTGTGAATAAAATAGAGAAACTGACGTTTACTCCGTGAATAAAACTAATCCACTTTTCAAATTTCGTGTGCCACAAGCTGGCATCCGGGAGAAGGCTTTACTTTAAAGTGCACGTGACTATGAAACGGTTCCTCTTTTGCCTAAACAGAATCATATAATCATGCTCAAATCATTTTATCAAATGCTTTCATACTTTTCATGCTCTTTCCTTTCTTTTTATTTATACAAATGCCATGACAAGGCATAACATGATGAAAATCACAATTTAATTATATCAAAATGTCATCCGTCTTTCCATGCATAACTTAAAACGCCTCATAGTAATTCACAATTTATCAATTTCAAGCAAATCAACATTTACAACCAAGTTAATTTAAAACAAAACGATTTTCCATATAAACAAATAGGCAAGAATTTGCCCATTTACACAATAACCATAAATATATTACCCACCTCATTTGCTTGCAAAAATCCAAGTTAAGGTTATCTTTCCCCTTACTCTTAGGTAGGATTCTCTTGGTTTCCTAAAACAAACCAAGTCTTGTTCAATAGGAATCCAATAGAATCCCATTATGCAAAATCACTACAATTTATTATATAATGTTTAAACCCAAGAATTTTCTAAATTCTATGAACTAAAATCCTTTCAAAAATCCAAAAGATCTAAAATGATCTTACCTTCATTCTTCACCAAATGAAGGGATCTTTAGCTCAAAGGGAAGCTCTTCTCTTCCTCTACCTTTTTCGCTTCTTAAATAGCTCTAAAATCTCTCTTGAAGACTAACACAATTGAAACCCTAACTTGTTTCTCTTGTTTCTCTCTTTCTTTTCTTCTCTTAGTATTTCTCTCTCTTCTTCATGACACTTTCTCTTTTCTTCTAAATTTTCGTTCTCCTCTCTTCTTAAAATGCTAGGCAACACTTCTTCTTCTTCCAATTATGTCCTTAATGAGTGAGAAATGTCCCATTTGCCCTTTCATTTACGCCTTATGTCTTTTTATGCTTAAGTGTCTTGGCAATAATATCCTTGAACATTCTAACATGACTCTTTTTTCTAGAAAAATGTTCTCCCTTGTCTTAAGTTTCTAAAGACACCAAACTCAATCCATTTGGTTCATAATTCCAAAAGTATTGCCCCAAATATTTTTGGATTGTTCTTATATTGAAACAGTACACTATACTTAAATTCCTCCCATTCATACTCTTCCAACCGATACGCTTACTTTGATTCAATTCATATTTCTCAAATCAATACTAAATGGTACCAAATTATATGGAGGTACAGAATGTGTTAAGAAACTACTGGTTTAAGAATCATTTCATTTGGAGTTCGGATAGCAAAGTTATGACCAAAAGAATCAAACAAGGTTTTATCCTCAAACATATTGAACTTATCTCGGGACAAATGGCATAACTCTCTCTACAGATGTCGAATCAAAGTGTTCTTTAGATTATCTGAAAGAACGCTTCAAGATCTACAACTTTTATTAAGACCTTGAAGACAAACTCAATTTTTTGAAGGATCAAAAATAGACAAGATGATAGGATTAGACGAAACCAATCACAAGTAGACGAATTGAAAAAGCAGACGAAGCAAAGCAAACAAAGCAAAGTAGACGAAGCAAAGCAGATGAAACAAAGTAGACGAATCAAAAAGCCAACGAAACAAAGTAGACGAAGTAAAGCAGACGAAACAAAGCAGACGAAGCAAACCAGATGAAGCAAAGCAGACGAAACAAAGTAGACGAATTGAAAAGTAGACGAAACAAAACAGACCGAACAAAGCAGACGAACCAAAAGTCTTAAGACGATGCGGGGTCAACTTAAGATGATGCAAAGTTCACTTAAGACACTGTAACTCTTAAGATGAAGTCAACTTAAGATGATTCAACTCTTAAGACGAAGCAGAGTCAACTTAAGACGATGAAACTCTTAAGATGAAGTGGGGTCAACTTAATATGAAGAAAAGTCAACTTAAGACAATGCAACTCTTAAGATGAAGCGGAGTCAACTTAAGATGATGCAAAGTCAACTTAAGGCGATGCAACTCTTAAGATGATGCATTTTTATAGGTCATACAACTCTATAGATGATATGACGTCATCACAGACGATATATCTTTATAGACGATGCATCTCTTAAGTCGAATGACATCATCATAGACGATACGTCTTTACAGATGATACATCTTTATACTCTTAAGCATTTCCCTTTCTAAGGGCCATAACTTTCAATCTACAGGTCCAAGATTTCTATACTATATATTGTTGGAAAGCAAGAAAAATAAGCTACAACTTTCTAGATCAACTACGAATTTTGTCTCCAAATCTTTCCTTAACACAACTCATACCAAAATCATCTTTTATACTTCATTTACTCCTCATTCTCAACTCAATATCATCCATAAAATTATAATTCATGATTAATCATGAACATGAATAACATAACATACACATATATACGTATTCTTCATCACTTACTACACAAATTCGACTTCACTTTCGCCCTAATTCTTCCCATTTCATAGTCTCTCATATACCAAAACACCAAAGCAAAACATGAATCTATCCACACTTCTCATTTACTACTTCAAATATTGTAAGAAAAATTTCGAGGTCCAACATATCATCTAATTTAGGAATTAGGTGGTGATGCTTTATCGCTATCTGATTCACTACCCTGCAATCCACACACATGCGCCAAGTTTGATCTTTCTTTCGCCCTAATAACACTGTAACTACACATAAGCTTAAGCTTTCTCTTATGTGCCCCCTCTTTAAAAGTTCCTCTACTTTCTTTTAAAGCTCTTTTGTCTCGTTAGGATTACTCCTATAAGTTGGGCAGTTTGAAATTTGAGCTCCTGGCATAAAATCTATCTGATGTTCAATACCTCTCAAAGATGGAAGTCCCTTAGGCATCTCATCTGGAAAGACATCTAAGTATTCCTGCAAAACATACTTAATAACATTAGGTATAGAAGAGTTAAGGTCAGCCTCATTATAAAGAATTTCTCTATAGTTAAGCAAAAATAAAGGCTTAGACGTGTACAACACTTATCTCAAATATCTTTATTTTGTAAAGATGGTACTCTTTTTTCTTTCACTCTTCTTTTCACTCAACTCTCCTTTTTCTATTACATTGCCCTCTATTTTTTCTCACTAGTGCAAACTCTCTTAATTGGGCCTTTATTTTTTTGAATGGGTTCTTTTCCTTTTCTTTTTTTTCAAACTCTTAGCCTCCCTTTGTTTTTGGTCTTCCATAGCTTTTGCAAGCCTCATTTGGTCCTCATAAACCTCCTTTGGTTTTAGAGGTGCCAAAATAAAGGTTTGATATCCCATCTTGAATGAGTACCTATTCTTGTAGCTATTATGGATCACACACCTATCATATTACCAAGGCATCCCCAACAATATGTGACCTGTCTGCATTGGTACTACATCACAAAAAACCTCATCGGAATACCTCCCAATGGAGAATGCAACTTTCACTTGCTTGTGTACCCTTGATTCTCCACATTCAATGAGCCATTGTAGCTTTTATGGGCTAGGATGTTTAATAATAGGCAACCTTAACTTCTTCACCAAAATTGTACTAGCTACAGTTGTATAACTCCCTCAATCAATTATCATACTACACATCTTATCATTGATTAAGCAACGTGTATGGAAGATGTTTTCCCTCTACTCATCTACTTCTACCTTCTCCTACACTTTGAGAGCACGTCTAACTGTAAGGGCTTCAGCTTGGACAGGTTCCTCTACCTCTACATCACTGTAATCCTTAAGCTCAGGCATTTCTTCTCCATCACTCTCTTGGAACTTAGTTCCCCCATCATCTCTCAAAAGCATAACTTTTCTATTTGGGCATTGTGAAGCAATATGACTAGATCCTAAACACTTAAAGCGTTTAATATCCCTATGCTTAGTAGATTCATTAACACTATTTATGTGAGGATTCATACCCTTAAAATTTGTCCACTTATCTTTGGATTTGTCCTTATAGTCATTGTACTTGTCCTTGCCCTTTTCTTCCTTCTTAGGCCACTTAGAACTCTAAGGACTTGAAGAACAAGAATTGTAAGCCTTGTTGGAACTTTTTCTCTTTAATTCCTTTTCAATTTTCATGGCCCTATTGACCATTTTAGTAAGCTCCACATAGTGATGCAACTCTACTGTTGGGATCCCATCCTTACGAGCCATGTGTCCGACGTCCTAAGTTACATCTAGACGTGCATCCCACAAGGGTGGTGTGCCCACACTAGTCAAAGCTCAAATTGGAATTTCAATTGGAATTCTTCAGAATATTTGTTCCCCAATGTCTTAAGTCTCTAATGACACTAAAGTCATTCAATTTGGTTCAAAAATTTGAAAGTTATAGCCTAAACATTTTTGAACTGTTTTTGCACTGAAACAGTACACTATACCCAACTTCACTCCAGAAATTGAAAGTCTTACAAACTGAATTAAAATTTGATTCCTTCAGATAATTTGTATCTCTATGTCTCTAATTTATTTAGAAACAATAATCGTCTCATTTGGAGCTCTAAAGATCAAACGATTATCAAAATATTGAAGTATGTTTAGTAAAAATGTCCAGTTCACGTTCTTCCAATCGATACCCTCACTTTGATTCGATCCATCTTTTTTGAATTAATACCAAAAGCTATAAATTTTTATGGAGAGGTAGAGAAATGTGTTAAAAATATAATGCTTCAAAAATAAAGTTATTTATAGGTCAGACTACAAAGTTATGATCAAAAGAGTGAGAGGTATGTAGGTCTAGGAATACCAGCAAAGTCGCAATCAACAAAGTCACGATCGCGACTTACTTCCCTTCTTCCTCCTTTGCTTTTCTTTCTCAGACCTGTTTTAGAAACAATGGCATAACTTTCACTAAAATGATTAGATTAAGGTCATTCAAAGACCATTTTAAAGAAAACTTCTATATCTACAACTTCCATGAAGAACTGAAAAACAAAATCTACATCTATAATGGTCAAAATTTTGAAACACTGTAGCTGTCCCGAAAGTCCATCAAACTTCTAATAATCATATCTTTCAACTATAATGTACAAAAATTTCATACTATATATAATTAGAAAGCTAGAAAAATAACCTACAATTTCTAAGAAGACAACTTCATCTAATTCAGCATAGATCAATATAACATTTCCCTCAAAGCCAGAACACAAATTCTCACCCTTATGGAAAACATGAAAATGTAATGAACAAATTTGACATGTCATCGGCAAAACACAAACATACTTCATTAACATCAAAACATAAGAGTTTTTACAAAGATTTATTGGGCATTTTCAACCAAAATACATCAATATCTCAAAATGTCCAAAATACAAAAAGATACATGAACAATAATTTGCTCAAAATGCAACTAAAGCCTTATGGTTACAAATCTAGCTTAAAACACAAA
>JANSVA010107486.1:0-10347 GCA_025504915.1 Erythroxylum reticulatum
ATATATATATATATATATATATGTTTTGTGATTGAGTGAGCCATCGAGGATGGTCACTTACTGAGTTCACAAAACTCACCTAAATTTCGCATCTATTTTTCAGGACTCAGAAAAGTTACCCCGTTGGATAAACGGGGAGTATAGCTACTGCATTCAAGTAAGAGGTAGAGGTCGGGATCAGTTGATGTCTGCATTGATACTTTCTTACTTATATATTCCGCAACTTTTGTGTAATGCGTAATTGAATACGTTTCTGTATGTAATAACTTTCCATAGTGGAAAGGTTTGTAAATGAGAATGAATTGGAGTGTAGTGTTAACAAATGTGATTTTTTATGTAATGAAAGAAAAGATTAGGTCGATTTTGATTACTAATTTCTACATATGCTTATATTGTTTTAAAAGAAAATTTGGTACTGACTTTTGAGTTGTTTGACTGTTCTAACATGTCACCCTCATAGGGAAAGTACTTGGATATCACTCAGGATGTCAAGTACGGGTCTCGAGAGGGTGGGGTGTTACGGTGATCCTCCTGAAGCTGCATCAACCATACCTCTCGTATATGGGGTTACTCCATTACAGATAGTCTGCAACAAGAACTCCATAGGTAAGTTATGGTGTAGGCATTTTTTTTGCAAGTCTTTATATCATTTCCATGCTTTATAGAACAATTCCACGAAACTTTACTAGAAGGTGATAATCTTCGTGGTCTTGGTAAGGGAAAATACTTATAAAAAAGGCACAAACTAGTTGATCCCAAGTGGTGACATTGGCTGGGTTGCGGGAGTGGTACCAGGCCTCTACTCTATCTTTTAGGGTAAAAGGGAAAAGCCTAATTCTTACCGCATCCTCTGACATTTGATGGTACTGAAAGGTATCGCAAATTTCAAAGAAATTTACTATATGTGTATTGGGATCTTCATTCGTTAGTCTATATAATTGCACATTCTGTTGAAGCATGTTTAGGACGACTGGTTTAATTTCAAAAAATGCTGCTTGAACGGGTGGGCTAGCCACTCCTTAGTTAGCCGCATTAAACCCTAGTCTCATGAAATCTATAAGGGTTCTTTGTTGACATCCTTGGTTTGCTCCGTTATTTAAATCTTGTTGAAATTCCTCAACCATTATTGTTTTTGCAATTTCTTCTTCTTCTTCATGCTGAGCTTTCCTAATTGATCATTCTAATCAAGTGATATCTAGCTTTAAGGTTTCAGCTGCATGACTTGAACTTCTTGTACCTCTTATGTTTATGTAAGACCACGAATTCAGAAATAGAAAGAAAGAACATAAACTAAAAACTAACTAAAATGCCTTAAACTAAAGAATTAAACTAATCACATCCCCGACAACGGCACCAAAAACTTAATCATGAAGTTTGGTTGTGTGTAAGTTTTAATTATTAACCCTCGATAATCCGCATGCATATGGTTCATTATCATAAAACCAAAGGTGTCAATCCTACGAGGAGAGAACTAATCTAATCCTAAAATCTAAGTCCAGAAACAAATAATAAAAATTCAAGATGCAACGAAACTAATACGAGAATTTAATTCAATTAATCAAATTAAGAATCAAACATGAAAATTCTAGTTATTAAACAATTTGCAACAAACCCAAAAATCAACCGAAGGAAATTGCTAATTGAGAGAAAAAGAATTTTACCTATCCTTAATGCTATCCTAACTAATTATGAATTATTGGATTGTTGGTACTAGACTATCCTAGGGTTAATTACTCTCTCTCGAGTTATAACTATTAAACCTAAATATTAAACCCTAATTAGATTTGGAGGTTGCAATCTCTCAATTCACAACCTATCTGAAACCCTAATTAGTTCTGAAGTTCTCTAATAACTATCAAAAACCTATACAAGATCTCTCTTCGCATAAATTCTCGATCTGATTCAATTCTAGTTTCTATTAAGTCACCTAAATATTATTAGTCCAATTTAATTGTTTTTTCATTTGATTTACCCGCTCAGTTTATTATTATGTAATAATAGAATTAAACCACAACAATATCCAATAAACACATAAAAAATCATATTCTCGTTAATTTAAGAATAAAATTATAAAGGTGAGTTTAGAACATCCTTGACATTCTAGATCCTATCATCAACTGACAATCCTATTCTATACAATAGGAAATGCAATCTAAAATGGATGACAGGAGGCAACGAGGGAAGTACTTCGAGTCAACTTCTTCACCTCTTCTCTCTTCCTTCTTCTCTTCCTCTATCTCTCGATGATCTCTCTAGGGTTTCTCAAGGTGGCTAACGAAAAAGCTCGTTTCTCTGCCTCTTCTTGTTCTTTTTATATCATATTGTGTATTAGTTAACCACATGATTTTTCTAGGGTTTGAAAGGTCAAAAACATCCCTCAAAACTTGACTTTCATGAGTGTATACATGTCTACCCGACATAGACCACGATCGTGGCTAAGTCTGAAGGTTTTGTGTAAGTCATTGCTTCAGCTTGATTGTCTCTAGAACTTCTCCATTCTTTAATGATGACCCTAAAACACTAGCTAACACATTAAAGTACCTCAAAAATATAATATTTAAGCTTAAAGACTAGTACTAACCCATAAAACACTTACAACATAAATAAATAACAAACTAACACAATTCTACCCTAAACATATACAAAATGATTGAATTAATTACTAAACACATGGTCTCGTCTTATTGTTAAGTAGCATCAGGGTTTCATCAAGGTTGTTCCCTAATATCCTCACTTTGCTCGAATTCCCCTCCTTTCAAACGTGATAAATGGTCTACAACCATGTTCTCCGCTCCTTTCTTATCTTGTATTTCTATATCAATCTCTTGTAATAGTAGCACCTATAGAATAAGTCTCGATTTCACATCTTTCTTAGTAAAAAATATTTTAAAGCAACGTGGTCGATGAATACGACCACTTTAAACCCTAAGAGGTACGACTGAAACTTGTCACATGCTTAAACCACTATGAGTTATTCATTTTTTATATTAGTGAAATTAAGTTGAGCTCTTGTAAAAAAGGTCTTGTTTGCGTAACATATCGCATGCAACCTTTTATCTATCCTTTGATCTAAGACGCAACCTATAGTCTGATCGCTCGCATCGCATATGACCTCAAAAGAAAGTGTCCAATCAGGTGGCATTAAGATTGGAGCTAAAGTTAGTGCCTCGTTTAATTGACTAAATGTGGATAAACAATTCTCATCAAAAAGGAAAGGCACATCCTTAACTAACAGATTTATCAAAGGTGTTGCAATTTATGAGAAAAATGTCTAATAAAATGATGATAGAACCCAGCATGGCCTAAAAATCCTCGCACACCCTTATCGTTGATTAAAGGTAGGAGTTTCTCTATAACTTCCTTTTTTTTGCTCTGTCCACTTCAAATCCTTGGTGTGAAATCTTATGCCGATCACTATCCCCTCTTACACTATAAAGTGGCACTTCTCTCAATTCAGCACTAAATGTGATTCTTCACATCTTTGGAGTACCCTGTCGAAATTGGTCAGACACATCTCGAAAGAATCTCCAAAAACTAAAAAGTCATCCATGAAATCTTCCATTATGTCCTCAATCATATATGCGAATACAAACATCATATATCTATAAAATATAGTTGGGGCATTGCATAATCCTAAAGACATATGTATGTATGCAAAGGAACCATAAGGACATGTGAACATGGTCTTTTCTTGTTCTTGGGGTATATGAATATTTGATTATATCTTGAGTAACCATCCAAGAAGTAGTAGAATGAATGACCAACCACTCTTTCTATCATTTGATTTATAAATGGAAGAGGGAAATGGTCCTTTTTAGTCACCTTGTTGAGCTTGTGATAGTCTATGCACACTCTACATCCTGTGACTATTCTTATTGAAGTTAATTCTCTAATTTCACTCTCCATTACATTCATTCCACCTTTCTTTAGTGCATTATATACTCGGCTAACCTATTCATTATTGAACATAGGATAAATTATCCCATCATCTAAGAGTTTTACTACTTCTTTCTTGACTACTTCTTTCATGTTGGGGTTCAACCTACGTTGACGTTCCCACACCACCCTACATACTTCTTCGAAATTTATTCAGTGCATACAGACATTTGGGCATATACCTTGAATATCATATATTTTCCATCCTATGGCTTTCATCCACTTATAACAGCCACATACCCCCTGGGAGGATATATAGATGTCACACAAAATAGAACCGAAACAATCCGAAACATACCAAACATTCCTTACATACATTTCCAAAAACTCAAACAAACATACATTACCTTTCATTAAAAATTGTTTTTAAATAGAACATATTAAACATATTGTACTGATCCAAGTACATACTATAATTTCAAGATCCAACCTATATAAAGGTTATTACAAACCATTAAAAAAATACAAACTATCTCATATTGTTAGATATAACTCAAAAACTCAAATATAAATCTTTCAAAAACAAAACAAATTCCAAAATAGAACACAATCTTTATTGACAACTACGGTAGTCCTTGTCTCAGTCTTTAACCTTCTTATCAGAACCTACACGGAGGCAAAACCATCATGCTAAGCATATATCTTAGTGGGGAATAACTAAACATAATGTATAATGGTGACTGTTTCTAAAAATAGTCTAAAATTCATATATAAAGATTCAAATTATCACAACAATCTTTAATTGTTCATAATACAGAGTGATCCAAACATTATGACTCAAAACAGAATATGATTCATCAATCAATACAAAACATTCTTGCATCGGAACAAAACTCATAAATATCATAACAGAATGTACAAGTATCATAATTGAGTATCAGAATAGGATATAATCCTTTCAGATCAAGCTAGGACTTATATCTGAACAGAACTTGTTTTGTATTAGATCAAAGCTTATCTTTTGTCAGAATAGAATTTGTTTGCATCAAAACTGAACATGTATCAAAATATAAAACAAGCTAGGTTGTTATTTCTTTTTACGAAAGTAGGTAATGGGACCAGAACAGAAGATACCATGATTAGTATCTGAAACAAAAGAGACTTAAGTCTCTGAAATAGAAGACATATAAGTGTTTGAAATTAGAAGACACTAGAGTGTCTGACATAGAAGACACCTTTGTGTCTGGTTACAGGACCAGCTGAAGACCCTTCTAGGCATCCCTATTTACCCATGACTAGGACTTGGTAGTTTTAAAACAAATCATTTCAAATTTCAGAATATCATGTAAATGATATAGTGCATAACATATGACTTTATTCATTTGATCAAACTTCACATGCCTTATAAATACAAATATATGAATTAAAGCATCAATAAATGTATTGAGTCATCACACATTATGCATATTCACGTAATTAGATAGCACTTCCAATACAATCCTAATTATCAAACTCCTCGAATAATTGGTGGTTCAGAATTATCACAATATCATATCACATAATAGTGAAATAATGCACAAGTACACATTCATTTTCTTTTCTTATACTAAAATTGAACACATTCATTCTCACTTGAACAAATTCATCATGCCTTATAAGCATAAACATTTAATAATCCACTAATGAATATATTAAACAATTACATTTTACATGTACTCATTTAAGTTCCTAATTCTCAAACATTCATAACTAACACATCATTTTCAGCATTTAAAACACGTATATGTTCGTAAGTATACTTCATTCCTTTAAAAACTTATAAGTACCAACATTAGATATTTTTTTATCTAATAACAGCTTCTTTAAGTTATTACTTCAATTAAAAATCCAAATCTTATTTATCCAAATCTTATTTAACCTTTGAATAACTTATTCCACATCAAACTAGGTTTATTTTACACCTTAATTAAGTCCAATTAAACCATTACAAAGTACCTTAACCTTATATGGTACAAAAATTACCCAAAACTAATCTTTTCTCCTTCCTAAGTACTTCCCATAACCCTGGGAATAAGTCTTATAAATCCTACGATCGTGGGATGAGCGAACCGAAGGTTCACTCACCTACAATCTCCAATTTGTTTCCAAAACTTGACTTCTTCACTTCCATTTGACATACCTTCACCAAAAACCATCAATTCACTTCAATTATACCTTATTCAGGCTTCAATTCCTCATCAAATTCATGTACAAACCAATTTAAAAGTCATTCATTAAGTAACTTACAAATCAATATCTTCCACACTTCAAAACTAAACCAGCATTTGTCATACAAAGATCATTTTTCCAGCATTCATTTATCATCATCTTGACATATATTTCATTCCAATTCAATTATCATAAAACTTGTAATAATACATGCTATCAAGTTTAGTAATCCCTTACCTAATTACCTTCAAATTCCTTCTTTAAAGAACTAACCAAACTAGCCCTTTGTGCAACTAAAACACTTCTGAAATTTAAGTAGATGTAAGATGCCCTTAACACTAGGATGATAACAACATAAAAAGGTAGTATAAAGTAGATTTCTTGATGCAGTAACTTGCAAGGATTCTAAGAGAAAATGATCCCAAAAACTACAGAATTTGAGAGGAAATGAGAAGTTTTAGTGGAGAGAATAAGCAAAGAAAGAAGAGTTACAATAGAAACTAGCCAATGCATAAGGTCTTGCCATGTGTAAGATTACTCATCTTACTATAGGGCAACTTGTTACATAAAGACAAAGATTACTCATCTTGCTCTAGGGCTACTTGTTACATAAAGACACAATCCATATGTCTTCTCCCTAGCTAGCACACATGTTCTTCTATGAAGCTGCCCAATGTCACAATTTAATTAGGCCACTTTTCACTCAATTATTGCTGCCATTTTTCCCTTATTTACTTATGCGAAATGTCAATGAATTAGTAATGCCAAATGTCACTAAATGTATAGGCTTAGTCATCCAATTTTCATGTACCAACTTATCTTTCCACTTAAAATTTTCCTTATCCAAACATACATTTTAATACATCAATTTTCTAATGGTATCAATTAAATCCAGATCACTAAATAATTCCATTAAACTAAAATTCGAGCCATATGCAATTCTCAATCATCTCACAATTTTTTACTCCTATCATACATGTACTTTCATAAATATGTAGCATTCCAACTAAGGTACAATTTGGGGCCTTACCCCACTTCTTAACAATAGCTACCACCTTACTCTCTTGTTTCTCATCCAACTAGATAGAAATGATGATGGGTAAAGTTTTACCTTCACTTAGGAATGTATATCTGAGATGCGTAGGCAAAGGTTTAAGCTTTAAAGAGGTGGTATCTCTGTGAAGGGTGGTATAGATGCTTCAGTTCAAACTTAAATGTATTGATTAGTTTAAACATCTAATTCCTCTATCTCATCCTCATCAGCTCTTTCAGACTCATACTTGTTATCCTTTTTTGTTGCATAGTCTATCTCCACTTATATTGATTTCACCTCTGCATCACAACTCTCTATTTGTTCTTGCATACTTTTATCTATAATGTCAATTTTCATACATGTGTTGCTTTCCTTCGGATTCTTAAATCCTTGTTCTTATTAAATTCCACTTGATCTTCACCAATTCTAAGTGTCAGTTTTCCTTTATGAACATCAATTAATGCTTTTCCTGTGTTCATGAAAGATAACCCAAGAATCAGTGGACAATTTTTATCCTCCTCAAAGTATAGAACCATAAAATCTACAGAAGTAATGAACTTTTCCACTTACATTAAAACATTTTCCACCACTCCATGGTCTTTTAATAGATTGATCAGCTAATTGAATTAGCATTGATGATGGCTTAACCTCGCCAAGCCTCAATTTTCGTAAGATCAACAAAGGCATAAGATTGATACTTGCCCCTAAATCGCAAAGAAACTTTGTGAATTCAAATTTACCAACTACATAGGTATTGTGAAACTCCCTAGATCTTTCAGCTTGGATGGCATTTGACTGGTTACTATTAAACTACAGGTGCTTGTTAAAGTTACTGTTTGGATATCTTCCCAAGTTCACTTCTATGATAATATGTCCTTTAAAAACTTATCCTATTAGGGCATGTGTTCTAAAGCCTCAATGAATAAAAGATTTATCTGCAATGTCTTTAATTTCTCTATGAATTTCACAAATTGTGTATCCATTTTTTTTTTTTTTGCAATTATTGAGTATGTGGAACTTTGGGTGGATTTGGAAGAGAAGCAACGTAAGGAGGTTATTTGCTCATATCCATGTCTTTCTCTTTTTCTTGTTCTTTCTCAACAGGAGGAGGGTTTGAAATTTTTGTCTTTGTGGTTTGGTCAAGTTCCTTCCCACTTCAAAGTGTGATAGCTTTTAGCTGCTCCCTTAATGTTGAGGTGGAACTACTTGGGAGACTTCCTAAACTTTATGCAGACAAAGCATTTGACAATTAGATCAATTGAACCTCTAAATTATGGATGGATGAAGCAAGATTCTCTGTTACTTGTTCGAATCTACATTCCAAACTCTTTTGAGCATCATCTAAGCTTCCAAACTTCTATAAGATTTTAACCAATTTAGCCTCTGTGGAATTTGGTTTCTACTATTGAAAACTAGGTGGCCCTAATTGACCTCCAGCATTGTTTGGCCATGAAACATTTAGGTGATTCTTCCACCCAAGAATGTGCATATTCAAATAGGGGTTGTACCCTCCACCACAACCAAACTATACTCCCATATACTTAATTTGCTCTATTCCATTACTTCACATCAGGAAGTAATCAATGGTATCATGATTATCCTGTCCGCAAAGCTCGTATCTCTATTGAATAACTTTAATAGGGGCTAAAGAATAAGCTTTTATGTTGTTCAGATGTCGAGTCAAGTTGTCAATCTTAGCTTGCATTTCTATAATTAGGTCAATAACTAAAACTCCTTTCTGCTCATGAAGGGTTGTAGGTTGTCTACTATTGTCATTCGTCCACATATAGTTGTTATTGGCCATTTTTTCAAGTAACTCCTCTGCTTCATCAACAGTCTTTCACATAAGTGATCTGCCCGATGCTGCATCTATGGTACCTCTTGTGGGTGGATTGACTCCATGGTAGAAGGTTTGTAAAATAAATTCTTTTGGTAAGTTTTAGTGTGGACAACTCCTTTGCAAATCCTTATATGTCTCCCATGCCTCATAAAGTGATTCCCTCTAACTTTAATGGAAGTTCATTATTTCTTTTATCATCTTTGTAGTTTTAGTGAGGGGAAAATACTTGTATAGGAATGCATGGACTAATTGCTCCTACGTTGTGACATTCAAGGGACTGAGAGTGATACCAAGCTTTGGCTGTATCCCTTAATGTAAAGGGGAAAAGCCTCATCCTAACTGCATGTTCTAACATCCTATAATATCGAAAGGTATCAAATATTTCGAGGAAGTTCAATGTATGCGCGTTAGGTGTTGGATCAAGTATGGCCCGAGTATTCACAATACGCTGCAGAAAAGATCATAACACAACACGATGTATAACCGAAAATATATAGGATGCGCAAAAATACCTTTTTGACACAAATTGGTTGTTGCTTTTTTGGATTCGTAGACACTGCTACATGCGAATGTCCTCTATTGGTATCCACATGAGTATGCACGATCCGGGATGCGGATATCGTGTGCTAGCACGTCCTGAAACTCTTTCCGAATGCCGCATGCACTTCTCTCGGATGGTGGCTAGGGTTTTTTATCACAATGGTGTCCTTACTTTTATGAGACCTAAGTTTCTCTATTTATAGAGAAAACCTAATCCCATTAAAGCCTAATAAGTTTTGGCCCATTATATCTCATATAATAAAAGCCCGACAACTTAATTCAATCTAGCCTAATAAATATATCCATATATATTTATTCAATGCCTAATAAATTAGGCCCAAGAGAATAAGCCCAAATTACATCACTCTTTGTGTGTGACCCTGTAGGCTCATTTGATGTTGGCAATGGGCTTGATCATACTTCAAGGTCCATAAGTTATAAGTGGCCTCTAGCAAGACATTATGACTACCCAAATCAAATGAGGATCAATAATCTGATTTAACCTGTAGTCATGGTTATAAGTTAAGTCCCTTTATAACACGAAATCAAGATTAATCACAAGGCATAGTTTATGTCAACCTTTGATTAATCATAGTTTCTTGATCCCCAAGTTGACTAACTATAACAAATGAAATTGATGACTCTTTATCAATCCATTTGAGCACGGCCATGCATTTCTTCAGTCACACTTATCAAGAGACCCAAATGATATCTCTCTCATTTAAGAGAGGTAAAAATTTCATCTACGTCATTCACATCCCTCCGTATGATTTATTTGATGTCCAACATAAAACTACTTGTTATTCGGTCAAGAATAACTTCGTCTAATGTCAAAACACCGAATTCCTCA
>JANSVA010107555.1:0-10345 GCA_025504915.1 Erythroxylum reticulatum
TAATCTTGTCACATTATCAATCATGTGAAACCATACTCAATTGCTCAATCCAGATTTATCTCACAACCAACTTTCGGGTCCACTTTACCCAATTATTCATATCAGGAAGATGAGGTAATTTGATAACACTTCCTTCCATAAAGTTGTTATCCCAATTCTTAAGTTTCTAATGATAATAAGTTTATTCCATTTGGTTCTATATACTAAAAGTTATACTCAAAAGATCTCATACTGTACTTAAGCTTCAAAAGAATTCTTATCTCAACTTCCAATCAAATTCTGAAATTCTTAGAGGTAGTATTAGAAGTATTCTCGTGACTCCAGTTTAATCAGGATTAATAATCATCTCATTCGGAGCTCTAAAGGTGAAGATATAAACAAAATGCCAAAGTATGTTCAGTAAAATATTCCAGTTATCATACTTTAGTATAGTCACAATTTCATCTTAAATTCATCAACCAATCCATTTAAGATGGTCTTAATGTTTGGTGTACATGAGGATCAATGTATTATGAGTTTATTGGTTCAATTACCATGTCAATTGAGTGTATGAAGAAGAAGTTATAATAAAAAGAACAAAGTATGTTCAGAAAACAACCCCCTTCAGAAAGCATGGAAGTTGCGATCGTGCGCTTGCATGACCGCAACATTCCAGATGGACTAGCAATGTCACGATCGTGCTTCTGCATGATCGCAACCCATTAACCCCTTTAGCAAAGTTGCGTCCTCCTTCTTCACGAACTAGAACCATATTTTTATCCTTCTTCTTTCATTCTTTTCCCAGATTTATACACTTATATTCACCATTTTATTTTACTTCCAAATCATCTGAACTCATTCTCAATATAACTCAAAATCAAGTTTATATCAAACACTAAAATCGATGTATGCACACAAAACCATTTTCAACTTTCTCTCTCTACTGTAAATTCCTATCTTTCATCTGATGCTTTTCTTTTCACTTTCCTCTATGTTTTCACTTCATTTAACTCCCTTTTACATTAAGATCTCACCAAATCCTTTAAACACTTTCTGAACAAACCCCATGCAATTGGTATTACACTTCCACTGCACAATACTATCTACTCATCTTTCATCACTGTCACCGTATTAGTATTACACATAACTCATGCATCTGATCATTTCCAACACATAAAACATCATCCACCTCATGCATGTATTTTTTTCCAATTCTAACACATCATCACAATCATTCACAAAACTCTGAAAGTTAAAAATTTACTAACCTTGTTTTAACAAAAACTCTAATAGTAACGTTTGATGGAAGTAGAAATAAATCTCCAACAGTGAGGTTTCAATGATAGCTAAAAAGACTAGAGAGAAGCAATCTAACAGCTGGACTAAATTATGTGTGTTGCAAAATACAATACTGATATAAGAATCCAAACTAGTGTTTCAGTGATGAAGATTCAGTAGCTTTTGGCAAAGACCAGACAATCCGAAAAGAAACAACAAAGAGCTTCAGTAACTTTGCCTTACACAACTTGTGATATGTTCTTTAACGTCCAATTGACACATAGCCCCATTGCATGTGAGCTATTTGTCATCCATATAAACATGCTACATGTCAATTGACTATTTTTCTTAATATTCCAAAATTTTCAAAAAAATCCCAATATTTCCAAAAATTCTGAAACAATGCCAATAGTCCTTGAATGAATTTCCAATAATTTAATCGCATTTATAAATCCATTTTACCCAGAAAATGTCATGAATGCATGCACAATAATTTGTATGTGTCAAAAATATGTATGCACGTTTCAATGAAATACTCAATTAAGTCAATAATAAAATGCACTAAAATTCCTAAATTTTCTAACCCCTAATATTTGTTGTTACAATTCTTTCCTGTTTAAAAAATTTCATCATTGAAATTCATACCTAATTCGAATAGTTGCAGATATTGAGCTTTCATGGTTTCTTTGGATTCCCATGTTGCTTCCTCAAGTCTATGGTGTTGCCAGAGTACCTTTACTAAAGGTTTTGCTTATTCCTAAGTTGCCTGACTTCTCGGGCTAAGTTAAAAACTGACACCCTTCTTCATATGATAAATCTATTTGTACCTAAATTTTTTGCACTGAATTTTATGTGTCACATCAGACCAATATCTTCTTAGCATAGAAATGAGGAACACATTATGTGACTTGACCAATTCTTCAGGAAGAGCCAACTGATAAGCTACTGGTCTAACTCTTTTAAGAATTTCGTAAGGGTCAATATATCGCGGACTAAGTTTACCCTTCTTACTAAATCAAAATACATCGGTGACACTTTCAAGAACACCTTATCGCCTACCTGATATTTAATATCCCTTTTTTTAGATCAGCATAAGACTTCTGCCTATCATTGGTAGCTTTCAACCTTTATTGAATAATATGAATCTTTTCTTCAGTATCTCTCACAACTTGAGACTTGATCATCTTGCTTTCACTCAACTCAGTCTAACATACCAGGGTTCTACACTGTCTACCATACAGTGCTTCATAAGGTGCCATACCAATGCTGGTTTGAAAATTGTTGTTGTAAGCAAACTCCATCACAGCTAAATACTAATCCCAACTTTCTGGAAACTCTAACACACAATCTCGAAGCATATCTTCCAATGTCTGTATAACCCGTTCAGACTCTCCATCTGTCTGGGGATAGAAGGCAGTATTAAACTTAACTTGAGTTCTCGGAGCCTTCTGTAGGCTTTTCCAGAATCTCGTAGTAAATCGAGGATCACGATTTGAAATGATAGACAGTGGTACTCCATGTAGTCTCACTATCTCATTCACATACAAATCTGCAAGCCTATCTAAAATAATCAAGATGAACAAGCAGAAAATGAGCAAATTTGGTAAACTTATCTACAATTACCCATACAACATCATGTTTTCTTTGAGTCAGAGGGAGTCCAGTAACAAAGTCCATGGTATTGCTATCCCATTTCCATTGAGGAATAGAAATAGGATGTAACAAACCAGATGGAACTTGGTGTTCAGCTTTAACCTGCCAACACATCAAACATTTAGCTATATAATCCACAATATCTCGTTTCATACCTGACCACCAGTAGTGCTGCTTTATATCCTGATACATCTTGTTTCTACCAGGGTGCATAGTAAATATTGTATTATGAGCCTCAAACAATGGCTTTTCCTTCAATTCATGATTAGCTAGCACACACAACCGAAAAATCAAACTGTTTAACTCCCTAAGTAGTCAAAATAAGTTATTGTAACTTATTATCAACTCTTTGAGCATCACAAGTCTTTTGTCTCAAAGTAGGCCTTACTTTAAATTGAGCTATTAAAGCTCCATCAGATACAAGTTGCCATTCACCCTACTTAATTGATAAAGTTGAAATTGTCTTTCGACTTAAGGCATCAGTCATGATATTAGCCTTGCCTGGATGAGAATCCACAATACAATCATAGTCTTTAAACAGTTCCAGCCAATGCCATTGTCTCAGATTAAGTTCTTTCTGGGTAAGCAGATATTTCAGACTCTTATGATCTGTGAAAATTCTACATCTTTCACTATACAAGTAATGCTGCTAAATTTTTAGGACAAATACTACTGTTGCAAGTTCCAGATCCTGTGTCGGTAGTTTTGTTCATGCAATTTTAGTTGCCTAGAGGCATAAGCAAGTACTTGTCCTTCCTACATCAAAACATAACCCAAACCATTTCTTGATGCATCAGTCTACATAACATACTCCTTACCAGAAGTAGGTTGAACCAATACAGGAGCTTCAGTAAGTATATTTTTCAATTGATCAAAACTATTCTGACATCTATCAAACCATTCATACTTCACTCCTTTTTGTAACAGTTTAGTTAAAGGGGATTCTATTACTAAAAACGCCTTCACAAACCTACAGTAATAACCAACTAGACCTAGAAAAATTCTCACTGCTGTCACATTCCTTGGTGGCATCTGGTTAACAATCACTTCTATCTTACTCGGATCAACTATAATTCCTTCAGAAGAGGTAACATGCCCTAGAAATGATATCTCTTGGAGCCAGAAATCACATTTACTCATCTTAGCATACAACTATTTTCCTGTAGAGTCTATAACACAATTCGACGGTGCTCAGTATGGTCATATTTGTTCTTAGAATAAACCAAGATATCATTAACAAACACCACTACAAACTGATCTAAATACAGCCTAAATACTCTACTCATCAAATCTATAAATGCCACTGGAGCATTAATTAACCCGAATAGCATTACTAGGAATTCATAATGTCTATAAAGGGTCCTAAATATAGTTTTCAGTATATCCACATCCTTTACCCAAAGTTAATAGTATCTTGATCGCAGATCGATCTTTGAAAACACTCATGCATCTTTCAACTAATCAAATAGATCATCAATCCTTGACAATAGATACTTATTCTTCACAGTGACTTTATTTAATTTCCTGTAATCAATGTACATCCACAGTGCACCATCCTTCTTCTTAACAAACAAGACTGGTGCTCCCCACGGTGATACACTAGGTCGAATAAACCCTTTATCCAGAAGCTCTTATAACTGTACCTTCAAATCCTTCAATTCAGTAGGAGTCATTCTGTATGGTGCTCTGGATATAGGAGCAGTGCCAAGCTTGACTTCAAATGACAATCTACTTCCCATTCAGGAGGAAGTCTAGGTAATTTCTCAGGAAATAAATCTGAAAATTCATTCACTATAGGAATATCAAGCAATTTACCACCAATGCATTTCAGAATTAAAGAGAGAAACAATACAAGCAATGAATTCTGGTGCATCCTAATCCTCACGAGCTTCCAGTGCATAAGCTTGAGTTGAAGCAGAAGGCATAGCTGGTTGATTTACATTTTTGAGTGGGAACTCGGGTTAGTTTTGTTCTAATTATATCCTCCTCAACCTCTACCTCTTCCTCTGCTCCCAGCAAATGCATGGGAGACCTCCTTATTAGCTTATGATGTCTAAGCCTGTCTGAGAGGGCAACTAGCTATCAGATGCTCAGTACTACCACAGTGAAAACTTGCTCCTGTAGTCATCCTGCAAACACCCCAATGATGCACAAAACAATCAGGGCACTATGAGGAATCAAAACCTCGACCTCTAGACGACCCCTTACCAGAAGCAGTCCTTAAGGGATAATTTTATGACCTTCCTCAAGCTACAGATCTTTGAGTATCTTCTGGTGTAGAAGAAGCACCTTCCCTACTTCGTTTTCCTGAGGATTGACCTCCTCTAATAAAGCCCCTTTATTGACTTCTTGCTCTCCTGACCATTTCCTATCTCTTTATTTTCATTGCAGCCTATACCAGCTGATGATAAGACACTTGCTACCACAAAGTAAACGCTGCCAGGTTCTTCTTGATGGAATCATGCAAACCATCCTCAAACTGGTGACATTGGAAATCCTCAGTAAGCACAGATTCAGGGGTATACTTACTGAGTCGAGTGAATTCCATTATACTCAATAATTGATAAGTTTCTCTGCTTTAAGTTCAGAAATTGCTTCCATTTATCCTTTCTGCAAGCCTCTGTCACGTACTTAGCTTTGAACTCTTGGGTAAAGAAATCCCAAGTCAGAGGCACTGGTAGTTGAGGACTCCTCAAAATGAACTTTCACCATTCATAAGCTGCTCCTTGAAGAAGAGACACAGCACAGTGCACTATCTGCTCTGATGAACAACTGATCTCATCCAACACCCTCTTCACCCTCTCAATCCAAAATTTAGCTTTTTCTAATTCCTCGAAAGATGTCCCAGTAAATTCCTCGACTCTATACTTCCTCAATTGATCAATTGGAGCCTTAGGTGCTATCATACGATGTAGTAAGGTCATCATATCTTGAGACAGCTTAAACAAAGCCTCTCCCTGAGCTGTAGGAGGAGGTGACCCTTCAGTTTCTCCTTGATTGCGTCCAGATGGTCTAGACATCGATGGATGAAATTGCTTTGAATTATTAATCTCAACAACCTCATCAATGTCTTCACGAGATCCATCTATTTTAATTCTATAAACAAAACATAGGACACCACATTAGGACAAAACACAACTTGCACAGTCAAATAGAAGCAATAGTTAAGCACTGGTTAAACTAGAATTGCCTAAACTATGCTCTGATACTAAAAAGTGCAATGCCTAAGTACCCCTTGGGAGGATATGTGGATGCCACACAAGATAGTACAAACATTTCACGGAAGCATAGCATTCAAAATCATCCATTGAAAGCAATTTAGAACAATCATACATCATATTATACGTTGAACTTAAAACAAACTTGTTTCAAAACGAAAATCAGCCTAAAACATAGTTATTACAAAAGCTTACAAAAGTTCATAGTTATACACTTTAAATACAAGCCAAAATAAACTCAAAATTACATTTATATCAAAACAAGACTCAAACTCCATTGTCCATTGTGGTTGACTCGTCCCAGTCTTTATAATCCTCACTTTGAACCTATACAGGGAAAATCCACCATAAACTTATAGCTTAGTGAGTAATAACTAATCTACATTAAGAGATTACTTTAACAATAAATCAGACATAATGCATTTCCAAACAAGTTTTATAATTAACAAAACTGCATAACACAAGAGGGCATAAACCGTCCAGAATCAGAACACAATTTAGTTTATGTCAGAATCAAATAGATATCAAAATACAAAATCAGACGACTGCTAAATCCATCTACAGAAGAGAGTAATGGGACTTACACAAAAGAGACCGAATTCTCGACACTATAGTGTCACAGAAGAGACTGAAATTTCGATACTGAAGTGTCACAGAAGAGACTGAAGTATCAACACTGAAGTGTCAATAACAGAAGACACCGAAGTGCCATTAACAAAAGACACCACAGTGTCACATAAGTAGTTGCATAACCTTCTAGGCATTCCTATTTACCCACAACTAGGACTTAACAGTTTCAGAAATAGAAATGTCTGAAATTCAATTCACATATCAGCAATGTTTTCATACCATATATTCAAGCATATCACATTCTTACAGTTTTGCAAATCATTCAATGTTCGAAATCAATAGCAAACAAAACAGTCAAAGCAAAACTATAAAAAATTACTTACTGAATTACTTACAAAATTGACCATCTAAATTACTTACAAAAGCTCCCTTTTTGTTTATTATTTCGAAGTCGTAGCAATATTTGGAAGTGGTAGCTCTATATGTTCCTTTATAACATTTAATACAAACACATATCACTCTTTTGCATGATTATGAAATTATTTATGCACATTTATGTATACTAAATATGTATGATGCATGTTCATGACATATTCCCAGATTTCTTATCCTTAATCTTGTCACATTATCAATTATGTGAAACCATACTTTCGGGTCCACTTTACTCAATTATTCACTTAAGGAATATGAGGTAATTTGATAACACTTCCTTCTATAAAGTTGTTCTTCCAAGTCTTAAGTTTCTAACGATACCAGTTGCATTCCATTTGTCTTTATATACTGAAAGTTATACTCAAAAGATCTCAGACTATACTTAAGCTTCAATAGAATTCTTATCTCAACTTCCAATCATATTCTGAAATTCTTAAAGGTAGAATTAGATTCAATATATTCAAAAAATTTGTATTATTATGACTCTAGTTTAATCAGAATCAATAATGATCTCATTCGGAGCTCTACAGGTCAAGATATAAGCAAAACACCGAAGTATGTTCAGTAAAATATTCCAGTTACCATACTTCAGTACAGCCACAATTTCATCTTAAATTATTCAAGCAATACATTTTTTTGGAGATGAAAATCAATGTCTTATAAGTCTATTGGTTTAATTCCCATATCAATTGGATGTCTGGAGAAGAAGTTATAACAAAAAGATCAAAGTATGTTCAGAAAACAATCCCTTTTAGAAAGCATGGAAGTCGCAATCGTGCGCCTTAATGACCATGACATTCCAGATGGACAACACGATCACGACCTGCTAACCCGTTCAACAAAGTCAAGATCGTGTAGAACCGATGCATGCACACGAAACCATTTTCAACTTTCTCCCTCTATTGTAAATTCCTATCTTTCATCTGATACTTTTCTTTTCACTTTCCTCTATGCTTTCACTTCATTTCACTCCCTTCTATATTAAGATCTCAGCAAATCCTTTAAACACTTTATGAACAAATCCTATGCAATCGGTATTACACTTCCACTGCACAATACTATCAACTCATCTTTCATATACCATATTAGTATCACACACAACTCGTGCATGTGATCATTTCTAGCTTATAAAATATCATCCAACTTATGCATGTATTTATTTCCAATTTTAACACATCATCAGAATCATTCACAAAACTCTGAAAGTTAAAACTTTACTAAGCTTGTTTTAACAAAAACTCTAACAGTAACCTTTGGTGGAAGCAAAAATAAATCTCCAACAGTGAGGTTTTGGTGATGGCTGAAAAACAAGAGTAGAGAGAAGCAATCTAATAGCTGGACTAAATTATTTGTGTTGCAAAATACAATACTAATATAAGAATCCAAACTAGTGTTTCGCTGATGAAGGTTCAGTAGCTTTTAGTAAAAACCAGACAATCTGAAAAGAAATAAGAAAAAAGCTTCAGTAACTTTGCCTTACACAACTTATGGTACGTGTTTTAACATCCCATTGACACAAGGCCCCATTACATGTGGGCCATTTTTCATCCATGTAAAGATGCTACATGTCAATTGACTTTTTTTAATATTCCAAAATTTTCAAAAAATTTCCTAATATTCCCAAAAATTTCGAAATAATGCATATAGTCCCTAAATGAGTTTTCAGTAATTTAATCGCATTTATAAATCCATTTTACTCGAAAAATATCATGAATGCATGTACAATAATTTGTATAAGTCAAAAATACATACGAACATTTTAGTTGTTGGCCCCCGAATGTTTTTTGATGAATAAGCATTATTATATTAATTTTGGGGTCTTGCTAGATTAATTTATGTTGGAATTAATTAGTATGTTAATGTGAGTGAGATTATATGACATAGGTTAATTGAATTAAAATGTTAGGGTGGTAAGATTACATAAGGGGAATTGTTGGAACATCACTTAAGTTGTAAAGTCTTAAGGCATTGAAGGAAGGGTATAAAAGGGGAGAAAAAATTTGTTGTCTTGCATTTGGAAGAAGCCAAAAACATGAATGAGAAAAGAGAGAAGAGAGAGAAGCACGAAAAAAGAGAGAAAGAAGAGAAAAAAAGGGAGGTCATTTAGGTTTCAATTTTTCTTAGTCATCAAAAGGGATTTTGGGGTTGAGCAAGAAGGGAAAAGGAAGAGAAAGGTTAAAGCTTCAATTAGAGCTAAGAAACTCATTGTTTGGTGAAGATTCAAGGTAAGTTGGTGTTTTAATAATTGGATTTTTGGAAGCGATTTGGTTCAAAGAGCTTAGAAAATGCATGGATATAAGTATTCTACGATCGATTTCATGCATAGGTTTCTTTGGGTTTTCCAATTGGAGTTCATTTTTGAATGGGGATTCTTGCTAGTGTTGAAAGGGAGGCAAGAGAGGCAAGAGGAGCAAGAGGAGAGACATCCTTGAGCAAATTTTCAAGCAAGGAGACTAACGTGGGTTACATTTTTATAAATGAATAATAAGCCATTAATGTTTCTCTCAAAAAAAGAGAAATAGATGTTTTCAACTACTTTTAAAATGTCCATTCATTGTTCTTTAAATACTTTGAGAAAGTGCTATATGTGTGTGTATGAAGTTGGTGGATGAACTATGAAACAAAAATTGAAATGATTTCGAAAGGATATCAAGTTTATGAAGTTATGTTTTGAAAATGTGACATTTGGGCAACAAGTTTCCAAGATGTGAGATGCATAATTATGTGGGTTTATGGTGGTCCCCTAAGTATGTCAAGTGCACTTTGACCAAAGGCTTCTCTTGCCTGCCCGCTAATGGCATGGAGCCCCTTCATAGACTCCCCTAAGTTCACGGCTACACAAGACCCTTATGGGAATTGTGTAGTACATTATATTTTGGATCCATCCAAACCATTATGATGTGCTTATGCGTTTACATGTGTTGACAAGTTTGACGATTGTTTGACTTATACAAGTTGAGAAATTTATTTTGCATGGATTTTCATGAAAATTAGTTATGATCATGAGGGTTTTCAAGGGGTTTCACTTGTTAACGATTATACAACTGTTACCCACGAGCTTTAAGCTCACCCCATTCCTCCCTATCTACAGGTCATGAACAAGATATTGAGTGATCAAGTTGAGAGTCAAGTCATCACTCCAATTTGCATATTTTGTTCTTTTGAAGTTAGATCATGTAAAACAATGCCTTATTCGCATTTTGAGAAATTATTGT
>JANSVA010107604.1:0-10344 GCA_025504915.1 Erythroxylum reticulatum
AAGGAGGAGAGGGCTTTCTTTTATAGGCCCCTCTCTTCTCTCATTTTCTCATCCCACCGATGTGGGATGAGTGTCATGACACGTATTTTCACAGCAACGGTTCATTTGTATCACCAATAATTTATATATCGACCATATGTCGGACACAATAAAAATGATAATAATGTGTACAACAACAATTTCTAATGTGCAGATAAATAAAGATATTAATTAATATAAAATAGTTAAAAGAAGCACTATCATACAAAATATTTTTATTTATAAAATAAAATACTGAACCATTGATGTTAAATATTTTATATAATTAGTTAGAACACAGAAATATTAGATAATATGGAAGTGTATACAAATAAAAATATTAAACATTTACATTTATACAGTAAGTCTCTTTCATGTTTGCTAAAACTTATGATAATATGTTTAAATCAAATTATAAAATATAATTTTAAATTATAAATATTATTTAAAAATATAATCAGAGATTTATTTTTATTGGTCAAGATATTGTATTGTTGGGAAACCGGATAGAATTTGATTTGATTATGACCGTAGCAGAATAATTACAAAACTTTTTCATATTTTAATTTCCCTAAAGTCAAGATCACTTTAATTCTATAAAATGATTAACGCATAAATCATAATAAAGTAGAATCTTAATTCGTATCTTATTCCGAAGCTTGATCATGTTCTTGTTGTGTCTCTCGAACTATTTTCGAAATCGATTCGTCTCAATTATCGTAATCGCACAAGCGTCTAGCCTCTAACGATATCCACAGAACAGGTTAAGAGAATTATGTAACTCTTACAGAGAGGGTTACATAATAAGTGCTGACTTCACAGAGCTTAAACTTATTTATAATAAGCTTCAGACTTTTTATTAATTTAATTGAAATTAAATACTAATTTCAATTAAACTTTAATTAAAATTACAAATAATTCTAATTAAATATCAATTATACTCAAATAAGATTTAATATTTTATTAATCCTTATTTATTAAATATCTCATATTTAATCATGAAGTTTATCAAACTTTACAATCAAGTCCAATTTAATTAAATTAACTTTGTTCTCTTTATCTCATTCTATATGTGAGACTCATTAGATTCTCAAATATGTTGGCAATGATTATAAATTATAATTATAATTAATAATTAAAACAAAATAAATTAAAACTCCTTTAAATTTATCTTTAATTCTTGAATTAAATAATTTATAATCATAAATCAATATTAGTGTCTTGCATCATGAACACTCAAATATTTAGGAATATTAAAGTAGTTTTGACTAACCTTTTTGTGCATAATTTTTTTGTATAATTCAATCTTTTCATTATATAATGTTTCGATTAGACATAGAGCATATAATTAATGTCTACCCTATTTTTAATCCAATAATATTAGTTCTCTGTCATTAATTATCAATTTAATTAATGACATCTGTAAACTTTTGACAAAACGTCATTTCATCTTAGTCAAGTATTTCCCGAATCAATATTAATCGAGAACAACAGAACATTATCCCTAGTTACTTTAGGGTGATGAATCATATCTTGATTACTCAACTATCTCCATATAGTTCATGCTACATCCAATGACTACTGATTAAATGATTTATAATTAAATAATCATAAGTAGTATTAAAACATAGCAATCCCTATAAAAGATAACTTTGGTGACCTCAAATCAAAAGCTCATTTATACAATCATTACAATAAAAAATTTATAAACATACAAGTAATGTTTCAAATGAATTTATCATGTTGGATATGTTCAGTGAACTTGTTTTCTAACAAGCACCTACATTTTTGTTTAAGTATCTTTATACTTTAACCTATGAAATTAACTACTTCCTTCATAAGAAAAAATATAACGTGTGCTAATCTTTTTATAATCTGTTAATATCCAATCTTAATAAAACAATAACTATGAGCAATTTAGAGATAATATATAAATGTAATATGAAACTCATAATTATAATCTCATTATAATTTCATTTACAATGTATAATTATCCCACGGACTTTATCATATACATCTAAATATGTATAAGATAAAGAATGTACTTAAATAATTACCATTAAACTATAACTAAAGTGATTGGTTATAGGGCATAAACTAACATGTATGTCAAACAATGTTTTTTTAAATTGATAAAGATATCACGTTCAATTATTTTCTAACTAGCAAAGAACTGTAATATAGGAGACGACAAAATTTACTATCAATTTCACGTGTCATATGATGTTTTTTCTCTATTCTATAAGATAGCCTTAAGGAGAAAAAACCTTTTTTGCTTTTATTTTAATCTTTAAAAACATAAACAATTTGGATTTAAAATATTAACAATTTAACAAAAATAAAAATTAAATTTAAAAGTATATATAGTTTCAAATTTGATTATATGTTTAACTTATATTAAATTAAATTAATTAGTAATAAATAATCCTTAAATTATGAATACTATACTCAAACAACATAAAATGAAATAAGTGAATTAATCTTTTATAATAAGATTGAACATATTAAAATTAAATATTAAACAAATCAGCAAAAATAACATTTCTACAATATATTATTAATATTTAAAATAAAAGAACAATTTAGATCAGCATGTTACGTGATGTTATGAACTTATAAATGTTGTCTTTCTACAACCATTTTCATATTAAGCTTTTATAATTACAATTGCAAACTTATAAGAGTTACTTATGATTATTGTTTAATAATTAAAATGTTGTAAATATTAGTAAGAGTTGTTGACGGTTATTGTTTAATAATTATAATGTTGTAAATATCAGTAATATGATAATTAAGTATTAAGATTTGTTTTTATTATACCTCATATCTTATATTAAAATTTAGGGTAGATTGCTTTTTAAATATTAAACTTTGTCTGATTTAATAATACTAATCAAAATTATTAATGATCAAGGTTTCAATTTGTTGTAAATATGGTCTATTGTTAACTCTAATGTTAATATTGTTTAAGTGAACAGCGATATAAGTTGGTATTATTCCATGTTAGTGTACACATTATATTTACATAATTAGATTGTAACGTTTAAAAAAAAATGATTATAATATGGTAAAAGAAAAGAAATTAAGTGTTGCATTATCATCATTGATGTTATTTTGTTTGAAGCATCTGAAGAAAGCCTCGCAAGTTCGTCTAAAGCCAACTGGGTTTGAAGATTTTGAAGCAGAAAAACGTGTTGAATCTTAATTTTTTCAAAGTCAACAATATGTACTTTGTATTAGAGTTGAACTTGAGTCAACTATTGTCAAAATAACTAGAACTAGTCATTTGGATAATTGACCCTTACCACATATTAACCATTTAATATTTTCAGATTTAGTCAATATGAGATGTTATAACATACAACTGGAACTAGACATCCAGTTGTCACTTAAAATGAATGCAGTGGTAACCGGACTGAGCTATTAGGCAGTGACGACCCTGGGCAGGGGCAGACAAGGCACTTGCCCAGGGCCCATCAATAAAAGGGCTCCCTCTTAGATTAGATTTGCACGACGACTTGTATTGCTTCTTCTTTGTTATTTTCTTAAATAAATCTATTCTTCAGTTAATATTTTATTTCAGCTAATACGAAAGGGCCCCCCTCTTAGCAGCCATGTCCTCCCTTGCATTATTACAATTTTACAACTCATTTTGAATTGTAACGTTAACTAACTTATAATGTTATTATAAGTTAAAATTAAATTTTAAAGTTAACGTAACTTATGATAGTTATAAATAGTTTTGAAGAATTCAGATGTATTTTTACCCTCTGATTTTTTTTTATTTTCATCAATATACGCATCTAAGGTACTCCAACTTAAAAATTGGCAGCAAATTTTTTTTATGATTCTATCTTCTAAGTTTCGAGTGTAATTTAAAGTTAAAGTAAAGTTTCTTATTTTTTAATTTATTTTAAGCTTGTTAAATATTTGAATACATTATAATTAATTTTTAATTTGTCATTAACATGGACATTATATTAGCATTTTAAATCATAACATTAATATTAAATGATATCGTATTTATTTGTGTTTTTCCTTTTTTATTTTTAAATTACTTATTATTTATAAAAATAATTTAATATTAATAAATAATTTAATTTTCATTATACATTGACACGAGTAATGTAGTAATTGTTGGATTTGTGTTCTTGTAGAGTTCACATAAGTTTAGTGATAATATAACTAAATCAAGTAATTTAAGTTACTTAATTCAAAGACTACATAAATAGTTTCCTTTATTATAAAAATATGTATGAATTATGATTCTATTAAACATGTTAAGATTCTATTAGTTGTTGTGGATATAGCAATTGCTTCGTTGAAGAATATATTTGAACAATTAATAACATTTGAAAACATTTTTAAATTCTTATTTGATTCAAAGAAGTTGATGTCATTGGATGATAATGAATTAAGAGAATGTTGCACTAATTTTACAACGACTTTTTCTCATGATAATGTCTCAGATGTAGATTTAGATAATCTTTTTTCTAAATTAAAAGTGTTGTAGATGACTTTGCCAAATGAGTTAATGCCATCAGTTGAAATTTTAGAATTTGTTAATGCTGCAAATTGTTATTCAAATGTTTCAATTGCTTACTGAATTCTAATAATTATACTTGTGACTGTAGCATCAGCTGAGAGAAGTTTTTCAAAGTTAAAATTATTGAAAACCTACTTGAGGTCATCAATGTCACAAGAAAGGCTAAATGGTTTAGCATTATTTTGTATTGAGAAGGATATGTTAGATAATATTGATCTTGATAATATTATTATTGATTTTGCATCTAGAAATACATGGAGAAATTGTTTTTCATAAATTGAGTCATTTATGTTTCATGCAAACATGTAAAAAATTTAAGTTTATATGTTTGTGTATTGTCCATTTATTGAGGCCTTTTTTTTATTTCACCCAGGGTCTCTAAAATGATAGGAATGGCCCTGCTGCTAGGACTAGACATCCAGATGGGCAACCATAGACTTTGATACCATATAAGAATTGGACTTGAGTCAACTATTGCCAAAATGACTAGAACTAGTCATTTGAATAGTTGACCTTTACCATTTATAAACCTTTAACATTTTTATGTTTTGTCAACATGGAATACTCTAATACTCCATATGAAGCCATTCTATCTATCCCAAAATCTCTGAAATTCACTGTTGCCCTAACTCTTTTGAAGACGACAACTAGTTTTCAATATGAGGCTATTGAACTATTACAAATTGTTTCAAAATCTCAATTTGCCTAATTGAAAGAAGCCTTGAAAGATTTCATTCTCAAATTTTTCAAAATTTCCAAAACCCTAAATTTGAATACAATGTAAAACTTAATCCATCATTGTTCTATTGTAGGGAATATTTTTTTTGGTAAATCAGTTATAAGATTAATATAAGAAAAATATATGTACATGGCTAGAGATAGTTTACAAACTTATCTCATTCCTATCAAAAGAGAAAACCCCTATACTGATAAGAGTTACCTGAGAAAATGCTTCACAGATAGCAAAATACACTAATAACCTGACTAGATTGTAAGCTGCATTGAGATCCTAATATCCTAAGAAACATACATCTCTTGGAACATTTGGCAATGGCAATTTGCAGCAAGGGTCAATCATGCATTTCATCATAGGAGGTCTCTAATTACTTCAGAAAACTACCAACAAAATTCACACCAGCTGGAAAGACCTGTTCTCTCAACCATCCATTAATGTTTGTTGCATTTATTGGACTGTGCCTACCCTTAGTGTAGAAATCTGGGCCATGTCTGCTTTGCTGTGTGCTTTGGTTGTTGGAATGGAGCATCCCCTTCTGGATCATCCCTATCCATTGAGTTGCACCTGCATTCTTCTAGTCTACCTTTAGTTTGTGGCTAGTGCTAATTCCTTTTCGAGTGTATAAATGTTGAGGTTTGAGTAACTGCTCTTAATGGAATATGGAGAGCTGATGTTCTGTTGTTCTTTTCATCTCTGAGTTTGGTTGGTGAGCATCAGGGTGAGCATCTTCTGCCATCATTCTCCAAAATTTTCTTTTGTTTACCTGAAACAAAAACTTCATAAAAGTTTTTAGTGATTTAAAAAACTCTCATACCTTTACCTTCCCTCAGAGTTTGCTCTGAGTTGCTCCTGGACTAGGGTGATCACTCTAGCTTTCAATCCATCCACAGTTGTAGGGATTATTGGACATTATGTATTTAGATAATGTTTATACTCAACTTTCTTTCTCCATTTATGTGTTCAGATTGATCTATCCTCTACGTATAATTATTAATCATTACCTTATGACTCTTAACCTTAATTCTCTTATAAATTCGTAACCTACTCGGTCATATCTTAATATTCAAGTTACTTGTCTATATGTTTGTGAATGTTAGGCAACTTCACTCAAATTCACATATGCCTATTGCATGTTTTAGGTTGTGCAATATAAAATATTTATGTACCATTATGCATTGAACTGTTATAACACTTTTAAACTTGACTATAAATGTTGTATTTACATGACTAATTTTATTTTATCTGGTGTAAATCCTTATTAATTATATAAAAAATGTCAATATATTACTGCTTGTGGTTTTGGATAAAGGATGATGTCTACTATATTGAATAATATTAATGATAAGTAAATTGATGAGTTGATGATGTATAGGTGTTAGAGTTTATAATTTGAATTCAAGCTCAAGGTGATTGTGAAAAAATTCAAGTTTTACAATACCAAACTTAACGCCAAATTGTTGACTTCTTTTCTCTAGATGTTAGCTATAGTTTTTGGTTAGAATTTAGTTGAGAATATGTATAATCAACATAAAATTATGTGTTAACATTGTGCTTTTGTAATGTTTATACATGGGTGGAAGGAATTTTCAAGTTCTTGAACCTATAAAGGAAAATGTTAATATTACTAATTTTTAAAATACAAACGCAAACACACATACTTAAAAAGGAGGACAACCAAAGTAAAGGACAAAAGATCAACTCCAAAAGAAAATTTTAAATAAAATATATTGGTAAGTCAAATTATTCATAGATGATTTTGGGTTGAATTGGAATGAATTTGACTTTTTTCTATACGGATTTGAAGCTTTATTTGGTCAATTCTCTCACATTTCAACTTTGTTGCTTGATAGGTACAAATGGATAGATTATGGGGGGTGAAACGCATAACTTTTCTTGTAGATGTCAGATTAAGGTCATTCAAGGATGCTTGCAAAGAGTACTTTGAGCTCTACAACTTCTGTGAAGACTCCGAGGAGGGATTCCATTGATTGAAGGGTCAAAAGTACAAAAATTATGACTAGGAGAATGCCCATTAAATGGACATCGCTTGGAAAAATGTGCTTTCAGACCTGAGAAGGTCCGTTTAACAGACATCGCCTGGCAAAATGAAGTTTTAGACCCAAGAATGTCCATTTAACAGACATTGGCAGCCTAAACACGATCTGCTCTTCCCTATTTAGTCGAAACTAGGTTTCTTTGGACCCAAGACATTATAAATACTCATTTTGAAGACCTAATTAGGGGGCTGGACACTGAAAACTAGGTTAACACTTAAGGCGACACAAATTAAGAGGAAGATAGGAAGTTTTTCGGGATTGGCATCAAGGATTAGAGACAACATTGTCTTGTTTTCATCCCATATTCTCTCTCTACTCTTTCTTAATTGTTGAGCATCTTTATGTGTATGACTTTTAATATCATGTTCTGGAACTAAACCTTATTTAGGGTGAGGGATGTAGCCTACTTGGGGATTGATTTGTATTTTATGGATGATTAAGTTTTGATTGAAAGTTTTTGGGTTATGTTTATCTCTCTTGTATTTCACTGTTCTCTCTATGCTTGATCTCCATAGATACAATCTTAGGAATCATATGATGTACTGAGAGGTGAAATATGGTTTATGCTCTAGGAAGATGAAAACTTTAGACTTAGAGATAGAGATATCCTAAGCTAGTGTGATAACTTGTGTTTGCTTGTTCTTCATGGATTTAACTAGTTGGTTTGGGCATTGAGAGATGGTAATCAACTAGTTAGATACTCTTGTATGCTTTGAGAAAAGATATGGGTAAAGTTGTGCAACTGTTTTTATAACCTATCATTCAATCAATCATAATGTATGAATCAATCTTTTAAGTTGGTGAACCCCAAGCCCTAATTTCAAATCTTTGATTTATCCCTATTTGCTATTTTTCAGTATTTACAAATTACTGTCTACTAAACTCCAATCATCTTTTAGAGTTTATAGTCGATTTCATTCAAATAATTAGAATTAATTTGTGGTGATGATTTAGTCCTTGAGGGAGACGACCTTGGAATACTTAATGTGTGGGTATTAGGAACGACTCTATGCGCTAGCAGATTTTGTCAACCAAAGTTTTTAACGCCATTGCCAGGGACTAGTTTATAACTGTTATCATTAAGTCTAGTTATTATTTTGATTTATTTAACTATTACCTTGTGTTTTCTTCCATCATTGAATTTTGAACCCTTGATCTTTGTTTAATTTCATGAGTTTTATGCACGTAAGGAATTCAAAAAGTTTGAATAACAAACCACTTGTTGAGTTTAATCCTGAAATTGAACGGACTTGTCGAAGGAACAATGCTCAAAGAAGAAGAGAGATGGACAACAATAACCAAATTCCGGATCTGCATGAAGAACAAGATATGGGGAATGAGCAATTCCATAGGGAAAATCAAACCAAGCTGGTTATTGTCAGCCCTACAGTAAGAAGAATTCGAGATTATCAGATGTCATTTATTGCAGGGAACCCTTCTTACATTAGATTAACTGAAGCAGCATGGAATTATGAGCTGAAGCAGATTCATTTGTCTATGCTGCCGCAATTTAATAGGATGCCTAGTGAAGATGCTCTAGCCTTCACAAGAGATTTTTATGCGACAGTTCAAACTCTTCCTTTGTATGGACTATTTGATGATGAGTTGAGGCTAAGGTGTTTTCCTTATTGTATGAAGGGATTGGCAAGAAATTGGTTGTTGAGTTTAGAGGTGGACTCTATTGATACATGGGAGAAGGTTATAGAGACTTTTATGATGAAGTGGTACCCATCCCACAAAACTCTCGAACACAGAAAGATGATACATGGTTCTTGCAAAAGGACGGAGAAAAATTTCATGAAGCATGGGAATGGTTTAATGATCTTCTTAATCAATGTCTGTACCATGGATTTGACATGTACTCATTGACTCAATTCTTTTACTATGGTCTCACTGATCACAACCAAACTCTGGTGGATTTGAATGCCGGGGGGAATATTAGTGACCTGAGTTCCCAAGAATTGTGGAATATTTTCAAAAAAGTTGTAGAGAACTCACATTGTAAGGTAACTAGGAGAAAGGCTATTACTCTGAATGAAGTAGGTTCCAAATCTGACATGGCCTACCAAGTTGTTGAGATTAATAAGAAGTTGAACTTATTAATGAATGACAAGAAGTCTAGTAGAGATCCTTGTACTCTTTGTGGTAGATTTGGGCATATAGCAGTAGGTTGTATGAACATTGAAGTAACATTGATAGAGGAAGAGGTGAACTATATGAAAAATGGTAAACAAGGTCAGAGACTTGATCCTTTCTCAAATACTTACAATAAAGGTTGGAAATTCCATCCAAATTTCTCATGAAAAAATCAGGGGGCTACAAAACCAATGGGACCACCAGGGTTCCAGCACCATTAAAGTAACAGTACTCACCCCCTTCATCTTCTACACCACATCAATTCCCTTCCCCGTGGGAGAAAAAGGTAGATCGGCTTGAGGATATGTTTTCTCAACTTATGGGCAAGATAAATCATAGTGCCTAAGCCAGCTCTCAAGCAATGAATAGAATGGAGTAGAATATTCAGTCAAATTAAGCAGCTATTAGAAATTTAGAAGTGTAAATCAGTTAAGTGGAAAAAAAAGTGAGTGAAAGAGGTAAAGGGAAGCTGCCTAGCAATACCCAAGTGACCTCGAAGCAAGATTGCATGGCAGTTGTTTTAAGAAGTGGTAAGGTGGTGGTAAGGTGATAGAAGGTGTGGTTCCTAAAAAGAAGAAAGCTAAGGATGCTAAAAGTGAGAATGTGGATGAGAGAAAGGAACCAAAAGAAATCACACAAAAGAAAGAATCCTTACCAAGTCCAGACTTTACCTTTGTCCCACCCATACCATACCCTTAAAGGGTCAAGAAGAAGCATGATGATTCTAAATTTTAGAAATTTCTTGACCTTTTCAAGAAGACCCAAATCAATATTCCTCTTACAGAAGCTCTTGCGGAGATGCTTGCATACACCAAGTTCTTGAAGGAAATCATCTCCAACAAAAAGAAGCT
>JANSVA010107615.1:0-10344 GCA_025504915.1 Erythroxylum reticulatum
TGGAGTTAGCTTTAAAAGAAACTTAGTTAGAGTTAGACCTTAGGAAAAGCGACAAGTGTAAGTTGCTTTTATTAATTATTAGAAGTAAGCTTGAGTTATTCGAGAGTAAAAGGAGCTCTTATCCTTTTTACTAAGTTCTTTCCTTGTTATCATCTTTCCCAAATTTCTTTTCAATATGTAGAGTTTTTCTATCAAACTCCTTCTAATAGTTAACCTTACCTTTCCATAACCCACACCATTTCCTCCACTAATGAGTGTTTCTTCTTCCTCAAGAGAAAAACCAGAAGTTAGTTAGTGCTCACAATGATTTACGTAATGTTGTGTGGAGTTAGGGTTTGAAGATAGTTGAAACTTTTGGAGTCTTCAACAACTAAGTATTGGATATAATTGTTAGAGTTGTGGATTTATGAAATAAAGTTGATGAATTTATTATCAGTGCATGATCATGGCATTTACGTATATCTATTTTCTTGAATATAGTGTTAAGGGGATGAAAATTGTGGAGAAGTGTTATTTGGTTTTTGATAGATTGTTAGTGATCAGATGTTATGGAAATGATTCTTGGAGTTAAAATAGCTATGAAATGATGGATAGGATTAATGTAGAGAGTTATAGATGGAAAGGTGATAGGCTCTGTTTCTTTATTATGCAAATATGAATATATAGGTGTTATAAGTGAGTTGATGAAAACTTAGTGAAATTCAAGAATAAGGTTTTTAAGTCAAGGAGTGTAAAGACGTATCGTCTGTGATGATGTCATCAGTCTTAAGAGTTGTATCTTCTGTAAAGACACTTAGTCTTAAGTTAATCGTCTGTATCGTCTTAGGTTGACTTGTGCTTCATCTTAAGATGATCATCTGTATCGTCTTAAGTTGATTTTTTCTTCGTCTTAAATTGACCGTCTGTATCGTCTTAGGATGACTTTGCTTCATCTTAAGTTAACCATCTCATTTGTCTTCTTTTGCATTCGTCTACTTCTTGATATTCTTCTGCTTTTTTGAATCGTCTGCTTCTCATTCGTCTACTTTTGCATTCGTCTACTGCTTATCATTTGTTTGCTTCTTTGAATCGTCTGCTTCCCATTTGTTTTCTCTTTTGCATTCATTTGCTTTTTTCATTTGTCTGCTTCTTGGAATCGTCTGCTTCTCATTCATCTGCTTTTGTATTCATCTACTTCTTAGCGTTCGTCTACTTCTTTGAATCGTCTGCTTCCCATTCATCTACTCTTTTGCATTCGTCTGCTTCTTGGCATTCGTCTACTTCTTTGAATCGTCTGCTTCCCATTCATCTGCTCCTTTGCACTCATCTATTCTTTGCTTAGTCTTATATAAACAAAACATTAATGGATTCTTTCAACCATAACTTTGTCGTCCAACCTCCAAATGACCTAATTTTTGAAGCGTTCTCTCTCCATAGAAATTATGGCTTTTGGTTTTAACTCAAAAAAGATTGATCTAATCAAAGTAAGGGTATTGGTTGGAAGAACATGAATTGGATATTTTACTAAACATGTTCTGCTATTTCAATGATATCTTAATCTGTAGGTTCAAATGAGATGGTTTTTTTTTAATTTGGAGTAAACTAGAGATATAGACCTACAAATTGTCTCAAGAAGTCGAATGGTGAATAAAATGGTGTTACTGGGGCAGAAACCTAAGTATTTATTATACTTAGATGAGTTTTAACTATGAGAATAATTTTGGGATGGAATTGATGGTAAAATACCCGAGGCTATCATGAACACTAATTGTACATATTTCATTTCATACATGTGCATTATTAAACACTTGTGATTGTAGAAATTGTGATATTGTGTATGTGAATTGATATAGAGAAGCATCTGGAACGTCAAGCCCCAGACTTTGTTGGGACTTCCAAGTATTAGCTTCGGGAGAAACCTGTGAGTAACCTAGATGGTCTCACTTCATTACTTGTTTGCTTAAATTATGGTTTGAATGATAATTGAATGTGTTTAATTGTAGATTCCAGACAGAAGGTCCAATGAATGTGAATGGATTGAGATATTGAAGTGCTATTTGAATGTGAATGTGAAGACCTAAGTTCTTTATAATGTGAGTGATTGTGGTACATGCAATCCATACATGAATGCATAATCAGATAATAGCAGTTGTGACCAGAGTAGCCATCGATAAGAGCTTAAAGCTTGATGAGTGAAAATGAGCCTTAATCTCAAAAGTGATTAAGAGCCTAAGGCTCATTATGTAAAATGAGCCCTTTATCTCCTAAAGGGATAAGGGACAGTTATTAATAAGCCTAGTATCCAAAATAGATACGAGACAGTTTAAGCACTTGATCACAACAATGTAATAATTAAAAAATGTCTCATGAGCACCTCATATGCACATTGCTAAGTATATCTATTGAAATGAAATGCCTATGCTTAAGTGAAAATGTGAAATTTATGTAAAGTGCACTATGTGATTGTATGTTATGTGAATTGTTGCGATGCATGAATTGAGTGAACCATCGATGATGGTTAGCTCATTGAGTTCGCAAAACTAACCAAAATTGCATCGTTATCTTTTCAGGATTGAGAAATGAATCTAGTTACTGAGAGGCTCTACCAGCCGTGTAGATTGTGATTGGCAAAAGAAGTCATGGCTCAAAGGTCGATCAGCTGGGATTTTTGGACAGATTAAATAGATTGTGTATATTTTCCTCTTTCATGTAGTACTTTTGTATTAGGTCTTGATGATGTACATATAGAAAATGTTGAAAGAAAAAATGTAGACTTTCGGTTTTGTGAAGTGAAATGAGGAAAAAGTTGGTTTTAAAATATTGTGGTTTTTTTATTGATGCTTTATAAGTGAATATTGATATGATACCATATGAAGTGAATGTAATGATCGAACTTAGCTCGCCCTTATTGTAGGTTATGTACCGGAATGACCTTCGGGCGTCTCGGTGGGGACCCTGTGGTAAGGGGGCGCTACATGCTAGCTAATGATTGGGAGAAGCTTGGATGCTAAGTGACCAGGGAGAGTTTGAATTCATCATAAAGAATTAAGACCAATATATCTTCTGCTTTATTGAAAGTAGGACCTAGGTTTGAAACAACTTCCTTAACTAAAATCTAGAAACACTACCTCCATAGTAGAATCCTTTTCTCCTCAATTTAAAACATAAATTGATTTCATTTCTAGTTTTGGTTAGGTATTGGGTGTTGCCTACGTTTTAGAGTTTTCTTTGTGATGTTTGTGAATGTTGATTATGAAAAAATCAAGTGTTATGTTGTGGTTTCTAGAATCTGCGTTGGCTCTAAAAATTCATATGTTTGTCTTGCTCTTTAGGTGTATGTATAATGTTCTCTAGATTGTTTGTTGAATAAACTATACAGACACGTTATAGGCTTGGAGATGCCTATTGGTGTCTATTCTAGGAGCAGTGAAGGTAGACAATGACATCTTATTTAGTTTCATCCTTAGCAACATTACGGTTTGAGAATAAGTTGAAGAAGAGGGATGTTTGGCAATAAGTTTAATAGTGAATTTGTTTGGCTACAAGTTTACGTTTGACTTGAACTTAAAAGGGAATAATTTAAATAAGCAATAATGTATTCTTAATTTAATTAAATTCCAAACATAATTTTAAATTTGTTTTAAAATCTAAAAAATTCAATTCCAATATTAAATTAATTATTTATCTTAATATGTTTAAGATTAACAATTATATTGATTCCTAATTAATTTTAGAAAATTAGTTTCTTAAATTAGAATTAATTAGATTGAAATTATTTAATTTGACTCTTTAAAATTAAAAAAAATTTTGCTTAAATAATTAAGAAAGATGTTTCTTAATTAAATTTATTTATTTCAATTTGATTGAGATAAATTAAATATATAATTTTATTGTTTAGAGAATTTTTATTCAATTTATTTAGAAATTGTTTATTTATAAATAATAAGTTTCTTGATTTATTAGAAAAGATATTATCTTGATTAAATTTTAAAAAGAGTTTTCATTTATTAATTAAGAAAAATATGCTTTTTTTAATATTTTGAAATATTTTTCTAATTTATTAAGGAAAGATTTTTTAATTGATGAAGAAATTAATTTCTAAATAAGTAATATAAATACTTTCTTAATTTTGATATTAGAAAATAGTTTTATAATTAAGAAAAAGTAATTTCTATTGAGATTAGGAATAGTAATTACTAATTAGATTATAAATATTTTTAATCAGATTAGAAAGTGTTACTTATGTAATTTTGGAAAAGGAGCTTTTTGAAATTATAATAAGAAGAATAATTTATTGAAATTTGTTTTCAATTAAATGTTGTTAAAGGAGTCGAGATAAATTGGAAATAGTTTCCAATTGGATTTGAAATTTTGTTTTCAGATCAAATTAAATTTCTATTTAGAATAGGAATTTAATTTATTTAAGAATCAATGGTTTTAATCTAATTTAAAATTTCCATGGAGTTGAAAATGTTATTTTAGATTATGAACATCAATAATTAGAATCAAATGAAGCTTGACATATTATGAATATAATTTGATTATAAGTGTATAAGTTGCATGTTTTATTTATATGGTTGATATATATATATTGGATGCATGTTAAATTGTATGTTTTACATATGTGATATTTTACATTCAATTTTGTGATAGATGAGACAAATGAAATTAAAATACCTCGTTAGAATATTAAGTACACATTAAGAACATAATTGTTGTCTTTTATTGTTATAAGAAAAAACCAGAGTTCTGTTTATTGTAGGATTATTGAGCAAACTCTCAAGGCAACTTTAACACGAACATATTTAATCTTATGACAGTGGTATCTACTTAAATAAATTTATCTGATTCGGATGAGGAAAGTCATAATCACATAAATTTTGAGGTAGGGTTAGGAATGACATAAAAGATATGTTTTGGAAAGAGTTGTCACCTAATGGATCTAGGAGTCACATAAGATATGATTGATAAAGTTGTTATCTACCTAATTTAAGTTTATATAGTTTGTTGAGCAAACTTAAGATCAACTATACTTTATTGAGATCTTAGTCCACTAGAAAGATTAATCTTTTCAAATAGTAGTGAGGGCTATTATTTCTAATAAAATAGTGGGCAACCAAATATATGAGGGAAGTCCTAATCTCACTTGGTTGTCATGGCATATAATTGATTGCTTGCTTTCTTACATTTATTTTGTTCAGAGTGAAACTCACCTTGTTTAGTATATTTGATACTAAGTTAGTTAACCAAATTTCTTGGACGTAGTTTATATTTAAGAAGAGTTCTCAAAAGTTACATTAAAAAATGTATATCCATTATTTTGTTTTGCTATTAATCTTTGTTGAGGATTTGAAATTAAAGTTTTAAGATATATGTCAAGATCATATAGATGACAAAATGTATTGACATTTTAACTTGACTAATTTCTTATAAACTTTGATGACAACATGCAAGATATATGTTAATATAATTATAGCATGATGCAAAAGGTTGTATAGAGTATAGTTAAAAGGTATAGTACCTTGTTGGAATTGTTCCACTTAATTTAGCCTACTATAAGTATAAACATTGACATCAATTAAATGCTTTGCTATAGTATGATAATAGTTCTCATAAGAATAAAAATGATTGCATAACTTATCTTGCCTATACTTGATATGATAGAGATCATATTTATTTCTAATTCATGCTTAAGAGTATTTGATACTAAATTTTGATTCAACATTATTATAATGTTTAAAGCATGATAAGAAATATATTGTTAAGTAAAAGTAGTTTATCCAATTCTATACAAATAGTTTGTATGTGTTGGATCAAAGGAGGTTTATATTTAACATAAATGGCAAGATCAAAAAATTGGGTAACTGAGTCTATCTTTTTATGCCATGTTATTTAAATCAGCATAACAAGAATTATAAAGTTACATACAAGGATATATGTATCCTTATGATTATGAATCATATGAAACTTGTAAAACTTTTCTAATTGAAAAATAACCAAATAAACCTTTGGTGAAAAGATGATGATGGTATTGAATTGTTAAATCTTATATATGTGATGTATTTGATAGAATAACAACAATTTATAAAATGGATAATACTTATATTTTGTTAGATTACTAATGATTTTGTGTGATATAGTCATACGTATTAAATGAAATGATGATTTAAAATTTTGAAAAGTTCAAATTGTTTGAATCTAAATATAAATTAAACACTGAGAATGCTGAAGCACTTCGATGAGATCATTAGGGTAAGTTTTAAAATTTTGGTTATCTATAAGGAATAAGATTCTCTAGTCAATACTTTCACAACTAAATTAATAAGAGTATGGATTTATGTAATGTTTAAAATACAATATGAGATATTGTATGTTGCAATAGTATTTCTTTTATAGCAATGCCTAGTACAATGACTTACCTTATATAGTTCCTGTTGGCCCCCAAATTTTTTTCTATAGTTAAGCATGATTTAAATGAATTATGAGGTCTTTGATAGATTTAATTTTGGAGTTTAATTGCTATGCCTATGTTAGCAGGATTTATTTCATGGGTTAGTTTAATTAAAAGTGGTAAGAATGTACAAGGGCATTTTTAACAAGCCACTTAAGCATTTAAGATCATAAGGCTTAAATAAACAGCAAAATGGACATTGCACACTCATTAAGGGTATAATTGGAAGATGAAAATGTGGTCTTGCATTTAAGAGGAAGAAAAAAAGGAAATTAAAAGGAGAGAAAGAAGGGAATACCAAAAATAAGAAAGAGAGGAAGAGTGTTTTAGTGGTTGAAGAGAAAAGAAGGAAAAACAATTAGGGTTCCATCTTTCCTAGTTTTAGGAGAGATTTAGGGGTTGTACAAGAAGAGAAAAGGAAAGAGGAAGAGAAGAGCTTCCATTTGAGTTAAGAAATTGTTCATTTGGTTAAGATTTAAGGTAAGTTTGATTTTAATCTTTTGGATTTTTAGAAGAATTTTAGTTTATGAAGCTTAGGAAATGCATGGGTTTAAGTATTCTCGAATCAATTTTAGTGAATGTGCTTTTGTGGGTCTCCATTGAATGGGAAATTTTTCCATTGATGAAGGAAATCAACAAAGGAAAAAGGAGCAAGAGGAGGGCACATTTAAGCAAGGAATTCAAGGTGGGTACATGTTTATAATTGAGTAATGAGCCATGACTATCTTTTCAAACTTAAGAGCATCAAATGATTTCAATTTTTGTGAACGTTGTATTATTTCTCTTTGAATGATTTGAGAAAGTGCTATGTGTTTGGTATGTGAATATTGTGTAGATGATTTATGAAAAGATTATGAAAATGATTTTTGAAAAGATACTATGTTTATGAAATCACTTTTTAAAAAAAAGTATCATTTTGGGCAATAAGTTTACAAGTTGTGAAATACATGTTATGTGGGTTTTGTTTGGTCCATTCTGTATGTAAAGTGCACTATTTGGGATTGTGATAGTTCGTTCTATTCATGACTACACAGGACCATTATATGGGAATGTGTTGGTTTGTTCTCTTTATAGACCACCCAAATCATTCTGATGTGCTTATATGTTTATAATTTGTGACAAGTTTGATGAATTCATGATTCATGATGTTTAAGAATTTCTTGATAAGTTGTAAATTTGGGAAATATGTGTTACATGGATTTCAATGTGAATTTTACAATGGAAATAAATATTCCAAAGGTTTTTGCTTGTTTCTCGTTATAAACATGTTACCCACGAGCTTTCAAGCATACCCCCATTCCTTCCCATCTTTAGGTGATGAGAAAGAGATCAAGTAATCAAGAGTTAAGGCTTCACTCCAAAGTTGCATCTTTTGTGTTTTATGTTAGTTTATAAGAACACAAGGCTTTAGTCACATTTCAAGTATTATTTCATCAAGTATCTTTTGTATTTTGAAACATTAATGTATTGTGGCTTGAAATACCCATTAAAGCTTTGTAAAATGCTTATGTTTTGAAGTTAATGAAGTATGAATTATGTATGGATGATTTTGAGTTAAAATTGTTAAGTCAAGAGGACTTCACTTCTATTAATTTTGATGACAATCAAATAATAATATTCTTAGAAATGTATGAACTATTTTGATGAGTTTGTTAAGTGTGCAGAAAAATGTAAGTAACACTTAGTCAACTTAGAAGATATGGAGTCAACACTAGATGATATATCAACAACAGATGAAGCATAATACCAGACAATGTGCAACACTAAACGAAGCAAAACACCAAACAAAGCGAAACAATAGAAGAAGTGAAATAGCAGACGAAGTGCAACACCAGATGAAGCGAAACACCAGATGAAACGAAACAACAGATGAAGCGAAATAATAGAAGAAATGTAGTAACAAAAGAAGTATTGTTCCAGATGATACAAATGGAAGATATTTTAAAACGTCAGAAAGTTAGTTAGTTGGAGTTAGTTACGGGACTCAACTAATAATCGTTTCTAGAAGATTCAAGAAGCAGTTTCTCAAGAATACAGTTAGACACTTAGGCTATAAATACTAGTTCGAGTCAAAGACTAAGATAACATTTGTACAAAAGAGAAAATTTTGATTGTACAATACTTAGTAAAATTTTGTATTCAAAGTGTGAAAGAAGTGAGTGAATGCATCTGTAACGTGAAGCTTAAAAATATCTTTCCTGGAGAGAGAGAGAGAGGCTAGAGCCTGGAGAGGCTAATACAATAGATAAAGAATACTTTTGTGAGAGAGACCTGAAAAAGCTCTGCAAATATAGAAAGAATACTTGTAAAGTTGAAGAGTATTGTGAAATCTCAGACAAACTCTAAGGACTGGACGTAACCCAATGTATTGAGTGAACTGGTATAAAATTATATCGTCCATTACACATGAAGGCATAAATCAAGTGAAAGAGTCGAAGATCAATATTCTTGTTCATCAATATGAGCTATTCAAGATGAAAGATAAGGAGACTATCGATTAGATGTTTGGACGATTTCAAACGATTGTTAATAGACTTAAAGCTCTTGGGAGAATCTACAATAATCAAGATCATGTTAGAAAGATTCTCAGAAGTCTTCCTAAAAGATGGAGACCCAAGGTTATAGCAATACAAGAGGCCAAGGACTTAAGTAAGTTGAAGCTATATGAATTGCTCGGTTCACTGAAGATACATGAAGTAGAGCTAGAAGAGATAAGTCTATCACATTAAAGGTTGTTCAGAAGAATCAAAAGAACCAGAAAAATTGAAGTATATTTTCAGAAGAATTAAAGATTGAAGAAATCAAGAATGATGATGCTAGTGAATCTAATCAAGATTCAAGTGAAGATGATGATCAACTATCCTTCATTTCAAAAAAGATTAGAAGGATGTGGAAAAAGAAAGCTAAGGGCAATAAATAATTTTCTTTTTAGAAGAATGGGAAAGACGAAGCTAAGAATGAGAAAACTTCTATCGTCTGCTCTGAGTGCAACAAATCAGGACATTACAAGTCTAAATGTCCATTGCTCAAAAGAAAACAGAAGAAAAGTAAAGAAAACAAAAAGAGCATGATGGCAATGTAGGAAGATTTGGATTCGTCCGAATCTGACTCCAATTCAGAAGCATCAGAACAAGGAACAAGCAAATATATGCTTAGTAGCTGAAAAGGAATGCAACGATGAGGTAACTTCTAACTTTAATGATCTTCAAGAGGCGTATTTAGAATTGCTAGAAGATTCATATGCTATATTAAAACAATATAGGATTTTGTAAAAGAAATTTGTTGAAGGCTTGAAGAACACAGAAGTGTTCGAAAAAGAAAACGTCTGCTTTAAGAAACAAGTAGATGATATGAAAAAGAAAGTAATTGTAGATAGATATGAGGAAATTAATCAACTGAAACAAAGGATTAATAGTCTTTCAGTAGATTTATCAACATTTACTAAAAGTACAAAAAAGTTGAATGATATGATTGGAAAATATAGACATCCAAAGGATAAGAGTGGTTTAGTACTAATAGTAATATTCGTCATAATAAGAGTTTTGTTCCTAACAGAAAGAAAAAGAAACAATATTCTTATTATTTGAGGAATAATTGTAAGTCTAACCCAAAAGGACCTAAGAAAATATAGGTACTTAAGAAAGACATAATATATACTGTAGATCTCCCCTCTTAGAAAAAGCAACCAGCACCAATGATACTTGGACAGTGGATGCTCGTGACATATGATGGGAAGAAGGTCTATGTTCTTAGACCTTTAAAATAACAAAGGAGGATTATTAATTTTTGCAGGGCAAAATAGTTGAAATCGGCAAAATTGGTAAAAATTCATTTACGTCTATTGATAATGTTCTACTAGTTGAAGGATTAAAGCATAATCTAATTAGTGTAAGTCAATTATGTGATTCTGGTTT
>JANSVA010107635.1:0-10344 GCA_025504915.1 Erythroxylum reticulatum
ATAATAATAATAATAATCCATACAAAATTTATAATAATAATATTAATATTAATAACAAAAGGTTGTCTACACAAAATTGGAAGGACAATAACATTTGTGTGCTCGCAACACTGGAGACAAGGGACAAAATTTTGTCCTTGCTTTTTGAGAGGAGAGGAACAAAAAATTTTGTCTCTGTCATCCAGAGACAGAGGACAAAAATTCAAGGACAGCAACCAAACATAAGAGAGGGACAAGATTTTTTTGTTTTGTCTTCTGTCCCCACTGACGGGGACAGCAACCATACACTTCCTTAAGTTTCGGTATGGCTCCCTCCCTAATGAAATTATGTGTACTTCCTGAATCCATTAACACCCATATCGACCATCTTGCTATTAGAGCTTTTAATTACATTATTTGGGAGCTCCCAATTTCACTAATGGCATGTAGAGATATTTCAGGATCCCCTACCACTTCCTCCTCTTGCTCACTATCATAGTCTGGTACATAAAAGTTACTTGCACTTATGCCCCACCGAGTATGACTCATCACAATTAAAGGTGCAGCCCTTTATCCCTTCTTTCTGCCATCTCAACCTTAGAAAGTCGCTTGAAAATGGGGTTGTATTGTTAGCCGAATTATTGCCATTAGAAGCTGTCAATTTCCCTCCCCTACTCTCTCCTTTGTCGGTTCGATTTTTAGCAAGAACAAAACCACTTGCTACCGATTTCAAGGCTTCCCAACCTGCTGAAATTTTGGTACTGACCAATTGCAGGCCTTGTTGTTTCCTCTCTAAAGCTCTTGCCATATTGATGACAATTTTGAAGTTTCCCGACTGTTGCATCTCCATTTTAATCGAAGGTTTTCTACTAGCCCTGTTGTGAATAAATTCACTTGTTAACAAGAGCTCAAATCAGTGGTCCTTGCTAATAAGGATTGGAGTTGGTGTTGATACTCCTCTACCGTTCCATTTTGCTTTAAATTAGCCAGTTCTTCCAAAGGGTTGGTACTCAAGGGCTGGCCAAATCTCACATTTTATTGCTCTTTAAATCCTTTCCAATCCAAATCATGTTCTTCCTATTCTAGTAGGAATATCAATTTTGATGTAGGCCGACCCAGCCTAATTTTGGCCTTGGTTAATCAAGCGATAGGCTAAAATTATTTGGCCTGATCAAAACGTCAAAAATGATGTTATTTTTAACTTTTTTAAAAAATATTTATAAGGTTGGGCTCATTGACATTCCTATGTTCCACCTAACAAAACCATAATTGAGCTTCTCCCATTAAATGGACAGTCACCAACCCTACTTTATCTCCTTCAATTGTTTTTTGATTCGCAAAGAACTATTGACACTTTTTCAGCCATATCAATGGGTCTTCTGACCTATCAAAGGACATAAATTCAAGTTTGGAGTACCTAAGTACCAGCTGCCCTTTGGTTTGCCCATTTTTTCGCTCTGCTAAACCATGATGACTTCCTCAGTTCCCTCTATTTGACCCACGATCAACCTCCCTTCTTGCCTCTTTTCTTGATGCTCAAACATGGCATGCAAGCTCCTCTAACGTCGGCTACCGCATGGTCATATGTTAAATGAAAGTATCAAGCTTGCTCGCTAAGCTCTCCACTTCACCCATGACAAGTGGGTCTGATATCACATTAATAAGGGCCCTAGTAAAGGATCTAGTCACGAGTCTAGCCACAAGGAAGCTTACTTCCTTTCCCTTAGCCTTGTTCTCCCTTCCACTGGCGAACCTATGCTGATAGTTGAGTAAGGGGCTCGTCCTTGATAGAGCCTCACTCTAACACTATTATTTTTCATAAAATTCTGCTTATCCCTCTTATTATCAGCAACCCCTTTAAATAGGGTTCGAAATTAACAAACATTAACCCTAATTAGGACTCTTAATTAGGCATAAAGTCTAACATAGAATCACAACTAAAATAGGAAACATAATAAGGACTCCTAATCTAAAATAAAATCACAACTAAAATAGGAAACATAATAACTAAATGGTTTTCGATTGCCTTATCTATAACCCTCTTCGCTGCCTCCACAAAATCAGTCACTTTTCTTGCACTTTGCGTAGGTCTTACCCACAAATGCCTCAATCTTATAATTGCTGGCACACTTGACAATACATCCTTAATTATTTGCATGATATATTATTTCCAAGATTTTCTCCAACTTATTGATGATGATTTGGGGCTAGTAATTAAACTGAGAAGCTTGGTTATTGATCTGGTATAAGAAGGATCTCAAAATTTCTTCAGCAATTTGGATAATGACTTCCTCACAATTTCTTGAAGAAATAAGTTAGGTAAGCAAAAGCAAGCTGTGACTAAGGGATTCCAAGTTGACAAAGTGGTTATTGGTCTTGTGCTAATACTGGCTCAACTTTGTGTCTTTATTAAGCAAACTGTTGTACCTAGAATTGCTGAGGTGAGTAAATTTTGTTTTAATCATCTCTAGGACATATAACATCATCATTAAACTACTCATATCCACTGGGGCTTTTGTTAGTGCTAGATGTCTTTGTATTGTACATTTCAGGACATAACTTCTTCTTTCTCTGCTGGGGGGTTTGATGCCATGAAAATGTTGTATTTGCCCTTAGTGAAATTTGTCGAATCTTCCGATTAGCTTCTGAAAATTTCTACACCATTTATGAGTTGTTAGTTTATGCTTTTGCAACCAATCAATTGGATGTAATTTGATGTATGATATTATTATTTAATTAATGAAAAGGCTTTCTTTATCTTTGTGTATTAATTTAATTGCATTTCATGTTTTAATATTAAAGGTAAAATCCTTGGAATAATTAATGTGTAATTGAAATTATGATAAGATCATAATTTTGAGATTCAATTTACATTTACGTATTGTTCCTAAATGTTTCTAGTTGTAGTTTCATCAAGACGGGATATTGTTAAAATGATAAAACTAGCATGCACTATATTTCTTTCTTATTAAGAAAGTAATTGGTCTAATAAATTAAAGTATGGAGATACTTAAACTAATGTATGGGTCATTATTAGAGAATAAGTCACTAAACCGACCTGACTATGAGAATACTGAATGGAATATTACTTAAGTGTCTGTAGATTTTCTCATAATGATGGTTGTCTAATTAATCCTTGTATTTGAGATTACAAAGATATCTTGTGTAAGAATTACTGTATTTTGATGTTACTTATTAATCATCCTAGGATAATACAGTTGGTAGTAATTGGATACAGTATGAACTATACAAGGATGAATGCGTAAGACAATAAAGGATTTATCACTCTAAAATAATTAAAGAGAATTTTCTACTGCTCTTAATTAGTAGTGATTTATGGAATTCTCTCGCTAAAGTGAATTGATATTTGAAAAGGAGTTTTAAATTTCAATTATAAATCAATTACTAATTAGCAAGAATGAACATGATTGGATGAAAAGAGTAGACATTGTATATATACTCTGTCTAATTGGAACATTAGATGATGAAAGGATTAATATCCGTCATAACCATGCATTGACAGGTTAAGTCAACCATTTTGACATTCCTGCTATTTGGGTGATCATGACATATTGCTATATGTCAATCTTGATTTATGATTATAAATTATTTAATTAGATAATTAAAGATAAATTAAAAGAAATTTTAATATATCTGATTTTAATTGTGAATTAGAAGTAGAATTTATAATCATTACCAATATATTAGGAACCTAACAGGTCACACATTAAAGAGCAATTTGTGAAAGAAAAATAATTTAATTAAGTTATACTTAATTATAAAGTTTGAGAAACTTTAAGGATCAAACATGAGATATTTGATTTTATTAAAATTAAATTAATAATAATTAGAATTTGATTTTAATTTTAATTTTAATTATAATTATAATTAAAGAATCTAATTTTAATAAAAATTAAAAATCCTAATAATTTTTCTATTAATAGGAAGAGCGTTTTGGAAGCTAACACTTTTGTTCTTTCTCTCAAAATAGTCTTGAGAAATTGCTCTGAGGATATCGTCAAAGGCTCGACGTTTGAACGACTCATGGTTAACAAATTAAGAAAAGTTTCAAAAGATTTTCAACAGGAATACAAATAAGGTAAGATTTTTTATGATTCGTATTTTGTTTTATTCAAGTTAATCAATTATTAGGATCTGCTCGGAATTTGTAAAAATTTTTGTTTTCCGCTTCGCCCGTGATTTGATCACTTTTGGATTCCAATAATGGTATTAGAGTCTCCTTTAATTGTTTAACTTGGATCAATTGCTTGATTCTTGTTTATTTTGATAAAAATGAAGGTTTTTATGCTACTGTTTTTGTCTTTCTCCAATACTTTTTTTTTTCTATTTCTGAAATTTTGTTTACAGATGTTTTATCATGTTTCTGAAATATTAATTCGCATGTGTGTTATAAAGTTCTGGAATTTTAATTAATTGCAAGGAATAAGGTTTATGCGCTCTAGAATATCATTTGCCTAAGGTTTGGAATATTTTGTGTGTTTTGCCTTGCGATGATTCTGGAAGGTTTATTGTGAACATTGTTTTGGATCTTCTTCCTGCGTTTTCTGTTTGCGTTTATTATACCTTGTTTTGTTTCTATCTACGCGTGTTCCCTATTTCTACTACTATGTTTGCCTATCCTTGTAATTTACTGCCTACGTTTTGCATTTATTTAACTAGGTTTTATGATTAAACTCACCAATGGCTTGAAAGCCACCGATGGAGTGTCTCACCAACAGCGAAACGTCATTCGTGATGGTTAAGTGGCGATACCACTAGTAAGATCATGATGTGCAATTCAATGCCCATGGATGACACAGTAGACGAAGCGATGGGAAGCAATGATGGAGATCAATCAGTAGCAGGGAGGCGAAGGTAAGAAAAAAAACAGAGAAGCAGTTGGAGAACTGTCAGTTGGACTCTCGACAGCTATAAACTTGACAGTAGAAAATGCGGGAACATTGGTTGAAAAAACGAGTCCACGTTACTCCGCGGTTCGGAAAACATGGGAGTAGCGACATAAAGAAAGCAGATGTGGGAATGTCGATTCGGAAAAACATAGGACACGGTGGGCAAAGGTCACGCCTGAGTAGACATGATTGTACGTACCAGTCAACATTCTCTGTTGATTGAGGGCGCATGCACAGTCATGACTTGTGCAGAACACGCCAAAATGCCTTCCCATCGTATTGTATATGATTTTCATCTTTGTAAACCTTAATTTCAATATTAAATTAATCTAATGGAAATTAAATTAGTTTATACTCCTAATAAAATTGAAAAAGTATTTTTTTCAAATTTAAAAATTGTTGTCAAAGGAAATTTTTATCAGAAAAACTTTCGAATTTAATTTAATTTTTCAAGAGTTGAATCATTAAATTAAAATTGTTATCAAATGAATAATCAAAATCAAGTAAAGGTTTTGAATAATGTATTTCATCATTAGATTATGTTTGAAATTATAAATATAATGAGATTATATTATTTTAATGAGATCAACGTGATAGTTGCCTTCCATTATTTAATAACAAAACTAGAATTCTAATTATTGCTTGATTTGTTGAGTAAACTCAAAGTCACTTTAAGTTGGATATGTTTTATCTTAAAACTATAGGTCCCACTTAACTAAATTTGTATGATTTGGATAAGCAAACTCATAATCATATGGATTTAGAGGCAGGTTTAGGAATAATATATATGATATATTTTAGTAAAGAGTTGTCAACGAACGATTTTAGAAGTCACATAAGATATGATTAAAAATTAGTTTTCTAACTAATTTAAATTTAGTTAGTTTGTTTAGCAAACTCAAGATCAATTCATTTTAAATAGGATCTTAACCCACTAGGAAATTATTTGGTAATTTCTTGATTTAATAGTGAGGGCTATTATTTCAAATAAAATAGTAGGAGTAATAAAATAATTTTAAAGTCTTTATTTTATTTAATTTTGGATATAAAATAATACTTGCTCCTTGTATGTTTTTCGATTATTGAATCTGAAGATGAGTACTAACTTGACCTTGAGGAGCATCATGGATGCTAACAAGTTGACTGTATCTAACTTTTCGGACTGGTTTTGAAACCTGAGAATAGTTCTCAGGTAAGAGAAGAGGTTTTACATTCTCGACACTCTTGTGCGACCAAAACTTAGTTTTGATGCAGTTGACGAAGTTTGGGAGAGATATCAATATTATATTGATGAAGTTGAGCAAGCTACATATGTGATGTTGGCTAGCATGTCTCCTGAGCTTCAAAGGCAGCATGAGAACATGAATGCGCCTATTATGATGATTGGGTATATTGAAAAATTAGCCCAATTAGGTTTTGTCATAAACCATAAGTTAAGATTTGATTTAGTGTAGTAGTCTCTAAGTTCAATTTTTTCACAATTCATCCTGAACTTCAATATGAACTAGAAGGATATGACATTTCCTGAACTATTGAACATGCTCAATACTGCAGAAAGGTGCCTTAAGAAGGAACCCAATTCTGTACTTATTGTCGGTTCTTCTAACAACAAGAAAAAAGGCTCTAAAAGGAATACAAACAAGAAACAAAAGACTTCTACTAATGTAGTAAAGGCCATAAGAGGTGTTAAGAAGAAGCGCAATAACAAAAGAACATGTTTTCATTGTGGAATAAACGAACACTAGAAAAGGAATTGCCCATCTTATCTTACTAGCCTGAAAGATAAGAAGCTTAAGAAAGCTGTCTCTTCAGGTACGTTTATGATTGAGATCATTCTTTCTACTTTTGTTTCACATTCTTGGGTATTAGATACTGGTTGTGGTTCTCACATATGTATTAATATGTGATGTTAAAAAGGAGTAGATCATTAAGGAAAGCCGAAGTGGACCTGTGAGTTTCTGGTGGAGTAAAAGTTGCTGCATTAGCTGTAGAAACTTGTAGTTTAGCTTTGCTTTATGGCCTTGTATTAGAACTTGATAATTGTTATTATGTTTCTGTTATTAAAAAAACATCATTTCTATTTCTTATTTGGATTTCAATGGATTTGTCTTTAATATTAAGAATCAAAATTGTTCTTTTTATAAAAATGATGTTTATTATGAATCTGGATTACTTACAAATGGTTTGTATGAGTTAGATCTTGAAAGGCCGATTCTTAATATAAATACCAAGAAAATAAAGTTAAGTAACCAAAATTCATCTTATTTATAGCATTATAGGTTAGGTCATATCAATGAAACTAGAATCACAAGATTACATAAAGAAGGATATTTGGATCCTTTTGTTTATAAATCATATGAAACTTGTAAATATTGTTTGTTGGGAAAGGTGTCCAAACTTCCAAGTGCTAGAGGTGGATACTAGTATTTCATTACGTTGACAGATGATCATTCTAGATACGGTTATGTATACTTAATCAAATAAAAGTTTGAATCTTTTGAAAAATTCAAGGAATTTATACTTGAGGTTGAGAAACAAACTGGAAAAAGTATTTAAAAACTTAGATCAGATCGAGTTGGTGAATACTTGGACCATGGGTTTCTTGGTTACTTAAAAGAGAATGGGATTCTCTCACAATGAATTCCTCCTGCAACTCCACAATATAATGGAGTTTTTTAGAGGAAAAATCATACCCTATTAAATATGGTACATTCCATGATGAGTCATACAGTTCTTCCTATCTCCTTTTGGGGATACATAATTGAAACTCAATATACCTTATAAATAGAGTTATATCCAAATTAATTGACAAGACACCATACGAGATATGAACTAGTAAAAGAGCTGGATTGTCACACTTAAAGATTTGAGGATATGATGCGTATATAAAGCATGCTATATCTGATAAGCTTCAAGTTAAATTAGATAAATGCAAATTTGTGGGGTATCTGAAACAGAGTTTCGAATATCGATTTTACCATCCTATTAAAAAAAGGTGTTTGTCTCAAGACATGCTAGATTTTTAGAAAGAGAATTTATTCTCAAAGAATGTAGTAGGAGTGAGGTAGAACTTAGAGAAGTTTAAGAGTCACAAATTCACATCGAAATGGAACAAGAATCTCAAGTTGATACATATAATGTACAATCGAGAGTTCAAGAGATACAATATGTGACACACTAGTAGGATACGTCATCTCCCCACTAGATTAAATCTGCATATTGAGCAAGAGAAGGGTAATGTATCACTCATTCATGATAAGCTTACTACTTTTAAAGAAGCAATGTCTGACATTGATTCTTTAAAATGGCAAAAAGCCATAAGATATGAAATGGATCTTGATGGAGATAAAACATATGGGTCGGTTCACAACTTGACCCAAGAAGAAAACAGCCAGCCAACCCAAACGAAAACTAAGCAAGTAGAAGTCCAAGCCTGTTCTATTTCTTCTAGAGGATTCCAGCAACTTCACCATACACTTGCACAACACACACATAAATCCTTATAACAAAAATGTCAATTGTAATCTTAGTTTGTCAGAGTCAGTTATAAATCTTGTCCATTGGATTGTAACAATTTTAGATCAATGGATAAAATCCATTGAACCCTCTATATAAATATAGTGTACACATTGTCAATAAATTTTTAACGTCAGATTCACAAAAATATTCTCAAATCTTACATGGTATAAGAGCCCTCCATTGACTAATCTTCTAAATATTACAATGGCTTCATCTTCAATTATATATACCAGTACCACCATTTCTCTATCCTCTACCTCTCTTGAGTTTTCAGCCCTTGCCAAAACACTTAATTTTAACCTACCATTAAAGCTTAATCAAACCAACTATATCAAGTGGTGTCCTCAAATATTGGCCGCTATACGCGCCCCAGATCTGGAGATGTATATCTCATCAGATCATGAATGTCCTTCGGCCTTGATTCCTTCTCCTCATTATGACACTTCTGTAGAACATGTTTTCATCCCCAATCCTGCACATAAGTTATGGACAAGAGTGGATCAACTACTGCTGTGCTGGTTGCTCACTACTATTAGTGAGTATGTAATTGGCCAAGTGAATCATGCCAACTCTTCCAAAGAGCTTTGGAAAATTTTAATACGCTTATATGCGCAGACCTCTCCTGTTAAGGTCTTGCAACTCAAACAAAGGCTTTCTTCTATACAAAAAGGAGCCTCTATTATTCTAATTATATTCATCAAGTTAAGTCTATAGGTGACTCTCTTAAGGTGGCAGGGCATGCTGTTTTGGAACAAGAATTAATCCTAAGTGCTCTCAATGGTTTAGACAGTGAGTATGACTCAGTAGTGGTCATGTTAACAAACTTTATGGCTCTATCATCTCCTCAGGATGTTCTCTATACTCTCATGATGCATGAAACCAAACTTGAGCAACAACATGCTCATTCTTAAATCTCACTGTTAAACACCACTGCTAACATGAAAACCTACTCTCATAACTCTAGTTGTGCTCCTACTGATGGTCGAGGATCCTATCATGGCAGGGGAAATAGAGGATGAGGGGGTAGATCTCACAAAATTTCCTGTCAACTCTGCAACAAACTAGGACATGATGCTCTAAAGTGCTAAAAATGATTTGACACTAATTGGCATGGCCACCGATCCTACAACCCTACTCAGCAATCCACTCATCCCACTCAATAAGCCTACATTGCTCATTCGTCCACCCCATACAACCCATCAGGTGCTATCTCTAACCCTAATTGGTTTGTTGACAGTGGTGCTATAAACCACATTACAGTTGACCTTTCCAATCTCGGTATTCAGAATGCTTACAAAGGTAAAGAAGAACTAGAAGTTGGTAATGGTTCTAAACTCCCCATATCACATGTTGGCTCATCCTATCTATCTTCATCATCCGTTTCTCCTATCAAGTTAAGCAACGTTCTTCATATGCCTAAAATAACCAAAAATCTATTGAGCATTTCTTAATTGACAAAAGATAATAAGATTATTATTGAGTTTAACAATTTTTGTTGTGTTTTTAAGGACAAATTTACAGGGAGGATTCTATCAAGGACTGCTCCAGAATGGCCTGTATAGCCTTAAACCAGATCCTACTCAAAGATGGCCAGTACAACCTTCATTCTCTACTTTCTTTTCTGCATTATTAGCTGAATCAAATGTAAATGAATGGCATGCTCGTTTAGGGTATCCAAATGCTACTGTATTAAACCCATTTTATAGTTAATGAATTACAATTTTCAGTCTGCCAATTCTTCTTTACAATTTTATGATTCATGTCAATATGGCAAACAACACAAACTACCTTTTTAGACACATGCAATTTCTACAACAAAACCTCTAGAAATAGTTTACACAGATGTTTGGGGACCTAGTCCTTTTCCTTCTACAAATGGACATAGGTGCTATTTTATATTTGTCGATGTCATTTCTAGATTCACTTGGTTGTATCC
>JANSVA010107646.1:0-10343 GCA_025504915.1 Erythroxylum reticulatum
TAAAGTACCCGGGATTGTCATTGAGCATGCATTGTACATAGTCCATTTATACATTTATGCATAAATAAATGCTTATATGTGTGCAATTATTAATGAGTGTGCAATTTGTGTCTTGCATAAATGAGTTGTGTAGGTCAAGTGTTCGCATTCAAGCATTCCCAGAATTTGGAAGCAAATGCTAATCTGGAGCGTACTATAAGTAGACCGAGATGGTCTCACTTTATTGTTTGCTTTATTTCAATTTTGTATTAATTGACTACTGAATGTGATTGATTATGTTGGTTTCCGGACAGGAAGTCCAATGATTGTGATGTTTAATTTGGATATTAAAGTCTTACTTGAATATGAATGAGATAAACTAAGTGTACATAACTTGATGATAAATGTGTTTTGAATGAGCATTTGCATGTAAGTGAAGTGTGATTTTCAACTTAATGTTGAATGCCGGACTAAGGTCTGATAATATGGGAAAGTGATTGAATGGGATTATGTAAATGTGAGTGATGCATTTCATCTCATAAATGCATGAAATATAATGGCAGTTGTGATCAAAGTAGCCACTAAAAGTGAAAATGAGCCTTGAGCTCAGAAGTGATTAAGAGCCTAAGGCTCACTATGCATAATGAGCCCCATATCTCCCAAGTGGATAAGGGACAGTTAGTAATGAGCCTGGTATCTAATGAATACAGGACAGTTTAGGCACTTGGTCAAAACAAAGTAACAAATAGAAAGTGAGTCTCATGTGCATTGCATATGCATAATATAAATGATTAAGTGTATTGAATGTGAAATGTGTAATAATGTGAGATGTGAAATAATGTGAAATATGTGTTGTGTGACTGGGTGAGTAATCGATGATAGTCACTCATTGAGTTTACAAAACTCACCCAAAATTTGCAATTATTTTTCAGGATCAGAAGAATATCCTGTTAGGCTAACGGGAGTATACCTACAACATACAAGTAAATGATAGAGGTCGGGATCCGTTCGCGTCTACATTGCATTTCATTATTTTGTATTGAATTGTATACTCCACAACTTTTTGTATAAATTTGTATTCCAAAACGACTAAAGTGTTTTGTATTTGTGAAAGGGCCCAAATGGATATTGAAAATACTATTGATTGTATTGTGTTGATTGAAATTGTTTATGAATGAAAGTGGGCCCTATGTGATGATTGACTTCCACATAATATATTTGATTGTGGTTTAAAAAAAAGTTTATACCGAGTTTTTGAATAATTGAGTGTCCTAGCACGCTACCCTCGCAGGGCATGAGCTCGTACATCACCCATCGATATCGGATTTGGGTCTTACGGAAGTGGGGTGCTACAAATGGTGAGCATTTGGTTTGCAAGCTTAAAAGATCCATATATGGAATGAAACAAGCATTTTGTTAGTGGTTTTTGAAATTCCATGATGTTATCTCATCATCTGTTTTGAAGAAAATATCATGGATTAATGTTATACTAGAAGGTTAGTGGGAGTAAATTTTGTTTTCTTATATTATATATGGATGACATATTACTTGCAATCAATAATAGGGGTTTGTTACATGAAATGAAACAATTTCTCTCTAACAATTTTGAAATGAAAGATATGGGAAATGCATCTTATGTCATTGGCATTAAGATCCATCGAGACAGATTCTATGGTATTTTGGTTTTGTTATAAGACACCTATATTAACATAGTTTTAGAGAGATTTTGGATGAAATATGGTTCACCAATTGTAGCTCCCATTGTGAAAGGCGATAGGTTTAACTTGGATCGATACTTAAGAAATGATTTTGAAAGGGAACAAATGAAAAACATCCCTTATGCTTTTGCAAATGAAAGCCTGATGTACGCTCAGGTTATACAAGACCTAACCTTGTATTTACTGTTGGAATGCTAGGCATCTATTAGAGTGACCCAGGATTAGATCATTAGAGAGTTGTAAAGAAAGTATTAAGGTACCTTTAAGGGATCAAAGATTACATGTTTATATACACACAAACCAACAATATTGAGGTGATAGGGTACTTAGATTCAGATTTTGAAGGGTGTGTTGATTCATGGAAATCAACATCAGGTTATATCTTCATATTTGCCCATAGAGTCATATCTTGGAGGGGTGCCAAGCAGTTTTTGACTACAACTTCCACCATAAAGATTGAGTTTGTTTATTGTTTTGAGGCTACATCACATAATTTATGGCTAAAGTTTATTTACGTGTAAGCAAGTTGTTTATTGTTTTGAGGATACATCACATAATTTATTGCTAAAGTTTATTATTTATTGCTAAAGTTTATTTACGTGTAAGCAAGATACATGTATGTTATTCAACATATTTAAGAATGGAAGCATAACAGAAAAATACATCCAGCTATTGCTCCGATTAAGACCTTTTTAATTCAAGTAGGTTAGTTATAACCTTTGTTTTATATATATATATATATATATATGAATCCATCCTTTAGAAAATAATTTTATGTTTGTAAATTAATAGAATTAGTAATCATTATAATTAGTTATTTTTATTAAAATTTATTTATAGTGAATAAGAATTTCAAAGCTATATAAATTGAATTATCTATTTAAAAAATATTAGAAACCTTTTTTCAACTCTTGAGATAAAGGAAAGGATATTAATATAAATATGTACAACTTATTGCAACAGTAAAAGCTAAAACTAAGCTCGAAGTTATGCTATGGATATAGAAAGAATAAGTTAGTCAAATATAATATATATAAGAAAAGATATGCATGATATGTACAGCTATATGTACAGCTAATAAAGGCAACGAGAGTGGCCGTGGTGTTTTGTATGGTTGGGGTTTTCAACTTCTACTGAAACAAAAAACACAAACAAAAGTTATGGTGTTTATTGCGACGTGTTTATTTAAACAAGCATAAAAAGAAAAAATGGCAAATCAATAAAAATAAAGTATTTAAAATTTTCTAAGTTTTAAAGATTTTTTCAACTTAGTGTTCAAGTTTCTAAAATTTTCAATTTTTTAAAAGGATAAATAAAGAAATTTCATTAAATCTCAAAGGGTTTCCCAAGCAATTACAAAAGTTATAAATACAAAGGATATGAATCCAAGTAGAAAACCAACCTCTCAATAAAACAAAACTAGTATTGATGCTAGAACATTCAAAATAGAAGTTACACTAGGCCCCAATTACATTTCATGGAAGAGCTTAAATATCTCCTTGATTTAATGGCAAATCTTATTACATTGTTTAATTAAGTGATTAACCTTTTAAAACTTTCATAATTCAATTCAAAAGTATTATTTTTGATGATGTAACATATCTACTAAATGTCACATGAATGTCTTTTTATTAGCTACATTAGCAAAAACTAACTGGTTGAATTGAATTGTTAAGATTTAAAAGGTTAATTACTCAATTAAAAATTTAAAAGCTTAGGTACTAAATTGAAAAAATCTAAAAAAAGTTGAGCACCTTGAGATTAGTTATCCTTATATATATAGAGAGGGAGGGAGGGAGAGAGAGACAAAGAGAGAGCAAACCTTATATAAGGGGTGCAAAGCAAGCCATATATAATAGTGAGAAAATACTTTATATAAAGCTACGCTAATAGATCATATCTCGAGGAACAACATGATATTGGTGCACACAGTGGAATAAATATGAAACATTTTTTTATTATCGAAAGTTAAGATCATTTAAATTCTATAAAATGATTAACATATAAATCATAATAAATCATGAATTGTAATTTGTACCTTAGTATAAAGCTTGATCCTTTTTTTGTCATTTCCCTTGAACTGTTTCTGAAATTGACTCATCTCACCTACTACAGCTGCATAAGTGTCTTATGGGTTATTGAATGACCTCAAGTTGCGCAAGATAAAATTTTAAAACAATAGGAAACCAAAAGATCTAGTTTTGCAACCAATTCTTAAATCGAAATAGCATAAATTAAAGTACATAAACCATTATGCCCAAAATTTGGTCTCCAACGAAAATAGAAGGGAACTTGAGGTGCAAGGTTGAAGCAAACACCACCTTGGTCAGCCTCCACCTCCTTACTCTCAGCCTTAATGCTCACTTGCTAGTTTGTACCTCTTTATACCAAATGAGATGCACTCTAAGGTTTTCACCAAAGACTGATTAGAAAACATCTTTACTTGTCTCATTTGCCATCTTTTTGTCCTCTTCTTGAAAATTATATTCTTAACCAATTGTTAGATCTACTTCAACTTTCACGTTTGAATGTGAATGATCACTTCCTTGCTTAATCTCTTTTCTCAAACGACTCACTGTCTTCTTAATTTCTATATTATATTGTAATTTACTTGTTTGAGAAGCACAAGTTATACAAGACAAGAGATTAGCAGTAACTGTAAAATTAAAATGCAAAGAAACTAAGAAACAAAAGTAGTTCCCCGATAATGATGACAAATTTTGGTCAAGTTGTCTAAGCTCCCAAAATAATTATGATTATCCAAACTTCTTGGAGTAGTCGTAGAATCAGGTCAATTCCCAAAAGAACTAAATAGTAGTTTTTCAATTTCAATTAATAAAATAAAACAGGGGACTTTTGATTAAATAACTAACTAACTAAAATTAATAAGAAATCAAATTAAATCAATTGAATATAAAAGTGAGAAAGTCAAGATTACCAAATTCTGTTTCAAGGGAAATATCTCATTTAATCGTAACATTGATTATTGGTTTAAAAAGAATATTTTCACAATCAAGCAGTTAGTCTGAAATATATTAGGATAACCGTAATAAGTCTCAAATTTTTCTAAATTAATTGGTTCAAACCTATCATCCAATCCAAAACTTATTATCCCTTGATTGGGGTGTGATAGTATTACATATCAAATAAATGATAGCAATAAACTTTGTGAAAAAGACTAAAGCTAAATTAAATAATCGAGATAGCTGTAATCATTCAACTTAGTTTTCTTGTTTATCACAAGTTAAATATGCAATTTTATAAATAACCTATTTACTATTTGTATCAATCTTTGATGACAGTTACGAATAATTGAATTCATAGATAGTGATAAAATAATCAATATTAAATTAAACTTTTAGATTAATCAATATTAATCACTCATAATATATGAAAACTTAAAACAAGAAATAGTTGAATTAAAACATAAATAAAAGTTTTAGAACACAAAACCTTATAAAGTTACAACTATAATATCAAATCCCTTTAAATAAGAATAATTGAGTTAGCCACACATGAATTTTGCTCTAATAACAAAAATAGAAGAAATATAAAGAATTTTGAGAAACTAATAAGAGAACTATTTTTGTTACGAGGAATGTCCCTTTTATAGGTTTTACTTATCTAATCATAATATAATTCTACCCTATAAAGATTTCTATCTAAAACAAATTCAAATTCCTACATAATAGGGATCGAAAGAAGTTTTTCAGTTAAACTTCAACTCTTCAAGTGATTAGCCTTATCTATTGCAGCAATCTCTTCATTTCATCCAAAAATCGTGATTATCATCAATAGAATCCCAATTTGATATAATATTCACTTTTCATCTCCTAAAACAAATCAAACATTATTTTTTTTATATTTATCAAAATAAATCCAAAACAAATGAGATAATATCAATATATCAATATAAAATCTTATCGCTTACGAGAATACATATAAGAACACTTATTTCATTTCTTTTTTGAAGAAATATTTTAATCCTAATTAGACTTATTTTTCTTTGAAAATATTTTAATGTTAAACAGTAGAGTGTGTATTGCCAATTTACAACGCCTTTGGATAGATTGAAGATATGACATTACTTCCTACATGAAAATTATACATATCTATTCTTAATCATACCTATACTTTCACTTAACAATATTTGAAGGATTGGTATTAACTCACATTCTTCAATCTTAAAAATTACTTGTTTCGAATTTTTTAATATAATTAAATATGAATTAAAAAATAAAATTAAAAGAAGACATAATAGTATATTTACATTCAAATAATAATAGAATTAAAATTAATGATCTAAAATTTTCACTATAAGAAAAAGGAGGTGTACCGACGGAAAGCGTAAACAAACTGTCGATAATTAAATTTAGCGACGGTATTTAACGACGGCTAAATGCATCATTAAATTGAATGTCGGTAAATTTATCGACGGATAATTGTTTTCATCGAAACATTTTTCGATGGAAACAACTTTCCATCAGTATATATACCGACGGAAAATTTGTTACCTTCGATATACATACAAATAGTTATGTTAGTCGGTCAGTGAATTAACAATAACAATGTGAATATTTTTCGACAGTTTACAACCAACCGTCAGTAAATATGACTCAGTTTATTGATAGATTTTAAAAATCCATCAGTAAATATCGGTCAACATTACCGACAGAAAATAAAATTCTGTTAGTAAGATCCATAAGTAATTTGCAACGAGCTATCATAAATCGTCGATAATGATTCTACCATTAAGATATTAAATCCTCTTTTTTAAAATCCCGACATTAAATTTTATTAACAACTATAAATTATTTGTGCATTATTTTGTTGATTTGTTTATATAATTAATTTGTTTAAACAGAAATTTAATTGATCATATAAAGTTAAAATTTTCTTCATTCATAATAAAAACATTAAATTGTACATAAATTCAAACCAAATGACTAACAATCCTATTGTCCTAGTGAGCATAGATGGTCTAAGCCTCCACCCTTCCCCTTCAACTGCTGCACATCATTTTGAATCTTAGTCATGTACTCCATATACTATTGCAACTAACTTGTTAATGTCTGCATTGCGCTCTCAAGATGAGGGATATGTTCCATTGTCGGTCTTGTAGTTGATGTTGCTGTACTGGATGTAGACGAGTGCGAATAACATGTGTTCACAAATGACCCTAGCCTGAAAATCCTTTCACGACTGTCCCTACCACCCACTGCATCAAAATATGCTTGACTCTCATCAACAGCTTGTTCTCCCTGAGATTGTCGCCGAATTATTTCTTCTATTTGGTCCTATTACAAGGTAATGCTTTTGTTAGTAAGTGATAATTATTAAGAATGAATATTAAAGAATAAATTTGACATACATTCAGTTCTCTACATTGACTGTTGGCGAATGTCACACGGCCATGCTTCTTGGTATGAGTATGCAAAAACAACTGACGGGGTGTAGGTCTTATACCTATAGACTTTTCTTGCATAACGATAAAATGTTCTAAGTTAAAGTAGAATTTATAAAAATTTTAGCAGAGTCTCCTCTATTTTTATGATATTACCCTTGTTGAACAAAGAAAATAACTCAACACAGCCATATATGGAACCAAATATTTAGACTATGATCATTATCCATACTACACATATTTTCATCACAACATTCACACATCAATTTAAATTGAAATACAACAAAGTAAAAAAAAAAAGAGAATATAAGTGTAATATTTAGATATTTACAAGTCTCTCTTCGTGCTCATTATGGGTAATTGATCCTCCCTTATGAATAGGAAGATTGTTTCCCCTAGCCTCCACGTCTGTTGGTCGAGTTTTGCCTTGAGATGAACATTGCCTCAGGTGATGTCCAGTACTTCTTGCCAACGACTCCATTTGCCCTCAGAAATATAAGGCGGTCGTAAACCAGCCTTGCGTATCGTACCAATAAAGTCGCAATAATGTGTACGAGCTTGAGACTCCCATACACTATGTATGACCCCGTCGATACCAAAATTCCAGTAAAATTGTTTCTGAAATTAAAAGGAATAAAGTTGATAACTTATAATCGATTAATATTTATGTTATTAATGTATTCAAATAAATGAAAAAAACATTATTTGCATATTGTACTTCAAACTCCTTAAAGTAAAATGCCTTTATGGCCTCAGAGATCTTCTTCCATACATAACCCTTAGGATCAATCCTCTCCTTAAATGTAGATGTCATATGTTTGGAACACGATCCAAACGGAATCAACATAATATAAGAACAAATAATTTTATACCATTCAAAAAATTTTAAACCTATAACTTAATTATAAACATATATAGTATTTCATATGATTTCACTTACAGTTTATTAACAATTTTTATAAACTTTTTTCCATCAGGTCCCTTAGCTCCAGGATGGCGGTCGTCTTCTTCATCCGCTATAGGGGTAGTGGATGATGTATGAGTGGTGGATTGTGAAGCATCAACAGTTGGAGCTGATGCTTCATTTGCAAGTGTAGGCCCTGGAGGTGGAGGTAGTGATTCAATTGCAGCTGGAGACTGTGATGGGCCACCCTTACATTAAGTCCCTCTGAACATGCCTCTGAGCCTGGCCTGTATGAAATCACGTTATCTCTTTGGTCCCATATTTCTACCTGAAATTATTTGTTTATTGAATTTTGTAGAAATATAAGAATTTGAATTTGAATCCTATATTTTACACAATATATGTAAAAGGAAATAAAACGATTTGTTGAATATCATATTGAAGTACAAACTTTGAATTCAATTATGAGATTAATTGTTACAGTCACAGATCAATAATATAATTAGTTTAAAGCAAAGTCTAGTGTATTGCACAGATACATGACAATGATACAATTATTTTGTTAGATTCCAAGTAATATGAGAGTCGGTAAAGGTAAATGAGTCCCTGATGGCTGGATTCCCGAGAAGGCTCCTGGCATATTCGAACGCACTAATGGAAATAGTGAAAGTTCTTCCCTCACATGTTTGGTTTTGAATACCTTCTTGCAATAACATTTCCGCTATTACTAAACTTGGAGATGAAACGTTAGGAAAAGGTTTACCTACAACACATTAGGAAGGAACTTACATATTTTCAGATTACATACTCGTTAAACGAACCTATCATGACAACTTATACGTACATGAATTTCCAGACGAGCTCTGTGGAATTGCAACTTTTTCAAAGCAACCGATTTTCCTAATCCTTCATCGACTGCTATGTCATTGCTCCCGCCTCCTTCGGCATGCATGTTATCTTCAAGATTTAAGCAAGCTTAAAACAATATGTAGTATATATCATCAAATGTGAATATATATAACAGCTTCATAGAGGGAAATGAGATGTACATAATAAGGAAATTGATGTTTTCTAGATGATATTGTACACCTTGAAGCAGCAGATCAGACTTGTAATGCAAACGATCATTACTTAAAGAAGTGGAGATTGTTGTTGCATCCTTTATTTCTTTGGCAGGGACAATTTTGTCACATTCCTCCTAACAGAATGAATTACTGCCATCAAAAACCAGATGCCATGTCAACATTCCTTGATTAAGAAATTTAATTAAATATTTGACAGAATATATTGAAAACTTTGAAATGATCTTCTTTTTCGAATAAATTATTCAACTATATACACAAATTAATCGCCATTATGACTTAACTGTAAATTACAATCATCTTCATTATCTAAAGAATAAGAATCAAAATCTGGCTCCTCTTCAGAACTCTGACCCTCGTCCTTCTCTCCAGATGAAATTTTAACATATTCTTTAGATGGATCGTTCAAAGGTTCATTATCATCATATGTGACATATGCATTATCATCATTTAAAGGTTCACACAATATTTCCCTTTGATTGTTTTCCAAAGTGTAACATGCTTTTGGATATTTACAGGTGTGAAGATCTTTATTTAACTCATTCCTTCTATAAAAAAGTTACAAATCAGCTCGTGATTTTGCATTGTCTTTTATCCCCTTTTCAATGTTAATGATGGTATTGAACATATTGTCAAAAAAAATTTCAATATGCCTCACATCTAAAATATGACTTATCAAATTCGTTTTCCAATATGGAAAATCCTAGAAGATGCTTCATTTTCTCCCACCAAAGTTTTTAATGATGCTTGTATTAACTTCATCAGCTTCAAATTCTGTAACTTTTAGCATGCCTAATTCATCAACCTCCTGTAAAATCTCTTCACCAGCTTTGTAAGGGAGAGGAGGTATTCTTAATGAACTTTTGTTTATTGTATCTAAATAGATGATCTAGAGGAAGAAATTTCCTATGATTGTCAAACCAACACACTTTGCCCCTATTTGGAAGATAAAAGGCATCAGAATCATTGACATAATAAGGACAAGCCAATTTTCTGTTGTGCTCCATCCAGACAACATGGCATATGCCTAAAAATCACTAATGTTCCACATCAATGTCGCTCTCAACAAAAAAATTTGTTTCAGAGAAACATCATAAGTCTCAATGTAGCTCCACCTTACCGCAGGGTATACACCAGGACATCTGTAGGTCATTCCGATACATATCCTACAATAAGGGTGAGCTACAAAAAAAATCACTACAATACTTCACATGGCATCATAATAATCATACATCAATATAAAAATCACTACCTTT
>JANSVA010107723.1:0-10340 GCA_025504915.1 Erythroxylum reticulatum
AAGAATCACTTTGAAACTTATAAAAGCTTTGAGATACAAGAGTGACGAGAATCTAATTAGGGAGAATTGTTGAATATAACTTCTTTAAAAATATTGCACTGTGGCAAAACCAAAGTTCGCGGCGGTGAAAATCATGCACATGGCCGCGAAAATCATCAGAAACTAAAGTTTTGCCATAATCACTAAGTTTTGAAAATTTTGAACATTATGCACAATTTACTAAAACAAACATTTAAATGGTAAAAATGAAGCACAAACAAGAGTTGTAAGATGGGAAAACCTTCCCCATACTTAAACATCATATTGTCCTCAATGTGAAGTAATCAAAACACAAGAACAATGGACATAAATAAATGAAATGAAAGGGAAACGTGCAGGAACAACAAATGGAACGAAAAAAATGAAGTAGATACAAATGGTGTGCAAAAAGTTGGACATTACAAAAAAATGAACTGAGCATTCAACAAACAAACTAGAAAAATATATAAAAAATACAAGAAAAACACTCGAACTAGTCCCCCTGGTGATCATCCCTAGCATCTGTAGGAGCTGCTCCCGACGGTCCAACACCAAGAAGTGGGTCATCTTCAACAGAAGGAAGCTGAAAATGTAGGTGCTAGGCAAGCAACGCATCCATCCACCGCTGATATCTCCAATCTCGCTCTTGCTAGGCTATGGCCTGATGAAGAGTGTCTCGGAGGGTAGCCAGATCAGTAGATAAACCATCTACTCGGCAAGCGAGGGACTACAGAGTGATAGGCGTAGGCGAAGCTGGAGCAGGATGATCATCCTCACGAGGCAAGGCCTCGATATGGGTGGCAGCAACATCAAGAAAGGAGGTGGAAGGGGTAGGGAGTGGGGTGGGTGGTGGTGGAGGTGGAAGGTGGGGCTGTTTGAGCTGGACGTACCGAAACAGCAGGGCGGGGTCAAAATAGCTGTCATTGGGATATTCCGGGATGTTGTGAGCCTAGAATATATCAGTGATGAGGTATGGGAAGATGATGGAGTTGGTAAGCTTGGCTTTCATGATGGAATCGTGGAGGGTGGACGCAATGGTGTGGGCTATGTCGACCAGGCGACTAACCATAAGAAGGTATAAGTATAAAACTTGTTGTTTGGTGAAGTAAGTAAGGTGGGAGGTGGGAATGATGTTGTTGCTCACAAGATGAAGCCAAGGATGAGCTTCAAGGCGAAGATCGGAATGCTTGGGGTAGCGTTGATAAATGCGAGGTTGATGCCATTCAGTACCCTTAGGACATAGGGTGCGAATGACATCATCCCAGGGATAATGGTGGATGTGTTAGTCGTAATGGCAGTGGAAGATGGGAGGAAGGTTGTAGTGTTCGGGATTTGGGCGATGGTAAAAGCGAAAGGAACTGTTACACCACGGAAATGAATGGTCATGGTGTTATGGAGGCGGGCATAGGTGTAAAAGTGGCGAACAAATTTTTCTTTGCCCTGGTCCCGAGGTTGGACTAAGCCTGTGAGCTGGGATTAGACCAGTTGGTAAACAAAATGATTGTTATGGGGCATTAAGGGAAAGGGTTGCTCCCCATGGAAAGGCTTAACGTCTACTTTTACGGTTAGGTTAAAATAATCGGAATCAGCAGGAGGATTAGAGTGAGGGGGAAATGGGAGGGCCAGGAGGATGTGGATGGATGGGAGGATTGGGTGGAATCCGAATGATGGGAGGAAGCGGAGGAGCTAGAGGGGGTAAGGGGAGTGATGGATGGGGTTCTTAGTTCAAGGCATAATCCGGAAGAAAACAAGGAAAAATAAACATAAGGAATAAACAAAATTCACAAAAAATCAAAACCTGGAAAGCACGCCATAACGAAGACTGCATTTTCCACGATGTGGCAAAGAAAAGTTTCCTCGCCGCGACAAACGAACCCTAACTCCACAAATTAAGCGAAGAAAGAACGAAACAAAAGAGGGAAAACTTACGAAAAGGAGGGAGGAGACGTAGACACCAACCACGCACACAAAATGGCTGAAGGAGAATGAGAACAAAGGGGATGTCACAAGGTAATGGCCCTGGTGAAGTTCGAGTGAGAAAGATGAAAATGAAAGAGGGAGAAGAGGGCAATAAGTTGAGGAAGAGAGGGAAGGGAAATGACGAAAAAGATAGAGGGTAGCTAAAAGGTTAGAAGAACATTAACAGTAAAAGGGAAATTTCCCTTGGAGTTTTTGTGTTGAAAGGTCTTCTACGGCAAAGACTGCATATGTTGTTCACCGTGGAAAAAAAATTAATTCACGTCACGGTGAATTTGCTTGAGAGGTGATGTGGCCGCAGCGAATGAAGAGCTCGCCGCGGTGAAATGTACTATGCCGCGAGAAAGTTTTCCCGAGAGACAAAGAAGAAAAGATAGACTGGATACTCAGCTCATATGTAAGTCCTTAATCATCATTTAAATGAAATGCAATTCATCATCTACACTAATTTCCTCTATCATAGAAAATGTTTCATGCATCTACTAAAACACATAATTCAAAAGGAAGATGAATTATTGAAATAAAACAACTAAACCTAAGTCCTACTAAAAACTAAACCTAATCCTACTGAAGTAGTTTCTCCCCCACACTTAGTCAACATACTCATGCATAACAATGTCATCTTCAATCATAAAGCAGAAGTACATTGTAAATGAAGGCAGAGAAACAACTTGTTGCTTATGGTGGATATTTCAACTCCTGGGGGACGTTTGGCTTATAGCCATGCTGTGGCAAGGTAACTTGACCACTTCCCACTTCTATGATAATGTCCACACTCCACAGTTCACCTGAAATCAGCAAAAAATACTTCCTCCAAGGAATCATTAATTAATAGGTTCATTGCCAGTTCAAACTCAACACATGCATCATCAACAGGAAAACTAAACCTTTGACTTGAATGAAAATGTCCTCTATAATCCCCACTGGATGCCTAAAAGATCTATTAGCCAGTTGTAACATGACAAATGTGGGCTTTAGACTCTTAACTCCTAATGATTGATAAACAGACTTAGGCATCACATTGCCCCCAGATCTAACAAGACCCTTCCTACGGTAACTTTTCCTATTGTGCACAGAATGGTGAAAGATCCAGGGTCTTGACACTTGACGGGTATCTGGGGTTTAAATAGGGTTGACACATTCGAGCTCACTTGGACTGTCTCATTGGGCCTAAACTTCCTTTTATTTATGCACAAGTCCTTAAGATATTTAGCATAGGGCGAAACCCTTTTCACTAAGTCAAGCAAAGGGACGTTGACTTCAACTTTTCCAAACAAATCAATGATATATTTCTCATGCTTAATGTCAGTCATATGCTTGCTCATCAAATATGAATTAGGAAAAGGGAGATCTTAAAGGTTTACCTCCTTACTTTGGGCTTCATGCTTGCTTGATTCCCTATGCTCATGTGTTGGTGCTTTTGCTTGGAACTTTCTGAAGTTGCTCCTTTGTTCTTTGATTTAGACTTCCTTTCATTCAAAAGTGCTTTTTCCTTAGAGCTTTCTGAATTCTTGATGTTTTTCTTTGGTAAAGGCAATTCTCCACTATCAATCTCCTCATCACATTCTTCATCGTCCTAATGATTAAACCTTACTTGTTTCCCACTTCGTAAACCAATTGCATTTAAACTTTTTGGGTTCATCACAGTATTTGAAGGGATGGTTCCACTGCTTCTTGCTTGGTTCTCGCTCATGTTATTGGACAATTGAGTGAGAAAAGAGTTCATGTTCTCCGCTTTTGTCTCCCGTTGCTCCATTCTCTTTTCTAAGGTATTGAACTGAGCAACATTCCTTGAAGAATCTTACTTAATCAGATAAGCAATGGCATTGAATTGATTATTATTTGAATTTCGCTCTTCCTTCATCAAAGTCAACATATTTTGCAACAGTTGGTTGGTATCCTCCTTAGGTGGGACAATTATGATTTGCTGTTGGTTGGGGAACTGGTTAGTGGAAGTACTAGCTCCTCCCCCTTGTTGAAATCTATTTTGAACCTGTCCCTCTTCATTCCTCTAACTAAACCTAGATTTGGCCTTCCATCCCTCGTTATAAGTGTTGGAGTAGGGGTCCCATTTCTGATTTGGTCATCCTGGATACACTGCAGACACTTCTTCAAACCGACTGGGGCAAATACTAGATATATACATCACTGACCCATAGGTATCATAGCTAGGTGATGTGAGATCCATAGAAGATGTTGGGCAATGCACATTCATATTCTTCAGCTCAGCTGTGATGAAGGATAATTGTGATGTCACTCTACTCTCTAAAGAGTCAACTTTTGACTCCAAACTCTCCATTCTTTTAGATTGGGCTATTGTGGTACCCAACTCATGCACTCTTTGGGTCTCTCTCACACTATATTATTGATGATTTAGAGCCATCTTCTTTATCAAATCCCATGCTTCCGAAGCCGTAAGATCAATCAATGAGCCTCCCGATGCCGCATCTAACATAACTTTGTCTTGACTTTTCAATCCATCATAGAAATATTGCACTAATTGTTCATCCGGTATTTGATGGTGGGGGCATCTAGATAACAAATCTTGGAAGCGATTCCAGTAGTCATAAAGAGACTCATCATAATCCTGGCATGTTGAGTAAATCTCCTTCCTCATCGATGAAGTGCGGGAAGCTAGAAAGTACTTTTCCAATAAAGCCTTCCTCATATTGGCCCAGCTATGTAGGCATTCGCCACATGCCCTGCAAGACTCATGTAGCACTCTCTTGCTTTTCCTTCCAGAGATAGGTGAAAAACCTTCCATAACACTTGATTAATTGAAGCTCCCACTAGTTTCATACTCTGATAAATCATGGATAAGGATTGCAAATGCATGTAGGGATCCTCTCCTATCAAGCCATGAAATTTAGGAAGAGAATTAATGAGTAATCCCTTAACTTCAAAATTAACATCAACATTAGGACAAGCAGCAGTAAATGGGTCATAATTCACATCAGAAGTTGTTACTTCCCTAAGAGTCTTTCTCCTTTAATTCCCATTATTTTCACCTACTCTCTCATGCTCCCCATTACCTCCATTATCACCATTCCTAGGGTGGTTAACATGAAAGTTAGGGTTTTGGAGAAAAGCTGAGTTCTCGACCATATTCACTCCTTCCACAAGGTTGCTCTCATTATCTTGCTCACTCGATTCTTCTTCAACAAACCCCTTACTTCTCTCTTTTTCTATTCTTTCCTTTTTGATTTTTCTCAAACGTCTCTCAATTTTAGGATAAAAAGGTAGGATATTTGCTTTCCAGGGCATGCATAGGAACAATTCAAAGGTAAACAAAAAGTAACAAAATTTACTCGCAAGCACACAAAGTCAAATAAAAGATGAGATGTGATGGATGCAAGTATATGGTATCTGAGAGTATGTATGAAAGTATGTATGCATGGCTCAAACAGTAATCAAAGAAAAGACTCAAAAACTATTCGAATGCAAAAAGAATGCTAAATATAAAAAGTCCAACTGTGATAGTATGCTTATGTTTGTGTTTTCAAAATTTTAAAACTATACAAAGGAAAATAAAAATCCTGTACTATTGACAAATATGACACTAAACTATGTAAAAGGAAACGTAGAAGAAAAGGTTCCTAAATCAATGAGAAACAAAAATGACAACGACTAACCTAAAGAAAACCAATTGCTTAGTTCCTCGGTAACAGTGCCATTTTGGTCTGCTTCATCTTTTGGTTTGACCTTTAGAGGTCGAATCAAAAATTGAATTCCAAGGATTGCAATATAGAGTACAACCTCGGGTCGTCTCACTTAATTGAAACCTAATGCAATGGACCTAAGCTAGCCTAAATGTCATGAAATGCAACTAAAATTGGTTAGGAGGGGGTTTTGGTTCTTAAAAAAAACTAACAAAATTGAATAATTGTAAGAAAATTGTGTAAAATGTATTTTTGGATTTTTAGGAATAAGAAATTGAAAGTTAAAAACAATGATTAATGTGAGAAAATCCTCTTGAAAACAATGTCATGCAAGTCCTTATGATCATGCATTTATTTATATTCTAACATTCTTTCTCTCTTTATATTTAGGCTAATTGAATATGTCTTCCAGTGTGAATTTGCACTCACTTATGGATTCTAACAAATTAACTAGACCCAATTTTCTTGATTGGCTGAGAAATTTGAGAACTTTTCAAAGATTTGAGGAGCTAGGCTATGTCCTAGACGTTCCACTTCCTAATCCACCTGCTTTTGATGCTTTTGATGAGGATCAGAGAGCATATCATAAGCATCTCAAAAATAGTGACTTAGCTACCTATATTATGCTAGCCTCTATGTCACCAGAGCTGCAGAAGTAGCATGAGTTTACAGATGCTAATACCATAGTGTTTCATCTTAGAGAGCTTTTTGATGAGCAAGCTCGGTTTAAAAGATTCGAGACCTCGAGTCTGCTCTTCACCACTAAGATAAATCTGGGGACATCTACAGTGTAATATACACCAAAGATGAATGGTTATATTGAGAGGTTAGCCACCTCGGGCTTTGTTATGGACTATGAATTAAGTGCTGACTTAATTCTCATTGGATTGTCTAATATTTATGCACAGTTTGTGTTAAACTATTGGATGAACCAAATCTCCACGACAATCCCTAAGTTAATCAATATGCTCAAGGAAATAGAGCAAGCTATCAAGAAAGATAACAAGCTAGTGCTAGTGTTGGACTTTGAAGGATAGCAAGCTAATGCTAGTGTTGGACTCTTCTTCTTCTGGTTCAAGAAAAAGGAACCTAAAGAAGAAAAGGTCCAAGAAACCAAAAGGAAGTGTAGCCAAAAAGAAACTCAAAGGGACAACGTCGAAAGGAACTTGCTTCCATTATGGCAAGACTGGCCATTAAAAGCAAAACTGTAAAGTCTATCTAGAGTCCTTAGAGAAGAAGTAGGCATCAGATGGCCCAGCTCCTTCATGTATGTTTTTCATTGAGGTTAATACTATTTATGATCATAACAAATGAGTGTTAGATACTGGTTTTGGCTCACACATATGTAATGATATGTAGGGCCTTAGGGACATTAGACAACTCACGAAGGGAGAACTAGACCTACTCGTGGACAATGGAGCAGGAGTTGCTGCATTAGCCATAAGCACTTATTTTTTTTCACTCCCTAATGGGCTTGTAATTAAACTGGATGATTATTATTTTGTACCCATTTTAACAAGTAACATATTGTCTGTTTCTTATTTAAATAAAGTTGGTTTGTATTTGAATTTTAATAGGAATGGTTGTTCTATTAGTTTGAATGGAATGCTTTACGGTACTGATACATTTTGCAATGGAATTTACATATTAGATATGTCGTATCCAATTATGCATGTCAATGACACAAAAAGACATAAATGAGATAGTTTAAAATCAACTTGCTTATGGCATTGTCTCCTTGTCCATATAAATGAGAGATGAATAGGTAAATTACATAAGAGTTGTAGTTTAGGGTCATTTGATTATGAATCATATGACATGTGTGAATCTTGTTTATTAGGCAAGATGACTAAGTTACCCTTTAAGGGAAAGGGTGAATGAGCGACTAGAGTATTAGTCCTAATACATTCAGATGTATATGGTTCGATGTCCATCCATGCCAGAAGTGGTTTTCTTTACTTCATTACCTTTATTGATTACTATTCTTGATATGGGTATCTATGTATGATGAGGTACAAATATGACACATTTGAAAAGTTCAAACAATTCATAAATGAAGTAGAAAACCAACTTGGGAAAGGTATCAAGACACTACGATACGATCAAGGTGGGGAATACTTAGACCAAGAATTTTCAGATTATCTCAAAGATAATAGGATTTTATCTCAATGGACTCTACCTTACACACCACAACACAATGGTGTGGCCGAAAGGAGAAACCGAAACTTATTGGACATGGTATGGTCGACGATGGGCTTTGCAAATTTACCAAAATCCTTTTGGGGGTATACACTTGAGACAACTGTTTATTTGCTGAATAGAGTTCCATCAAAGACAATTGATCTTACTCCACGTGAGATGTCGACTAATAAAATTCCTATCTTTCTTATTTGAAAGTTTGGGGCTATTCGACTTATATAAAGCGAATACAGTCAGATAAACTTGATGTGAAGTCTGACAAGTGTTTGTTCATAGGATATCCGAAAGAAACAATGAGATATCAATTTTAGCTTGCTAAAGAACAAAAAAGTGTTTGCTTCAAAGCATGTTGTCTTTTTAAAGAAAGAGTTTCTTTTAAAAGAAGACAGTAGGAGCAAAATTGAACTTGAAGAAGTTCAAGATGCTCAAAAAGATGTAGATCAACTGCCTGAACCTAAGAGTGTGACTCATATAGATGAAGTAATAGTTCAACCTTCCTCAATATAGGAAGTTTGTAGGTCACGTAGGATACACTGTTCCTGGGAGATATGGATTTCTCATGACTGAACAGAATGACGTATTGCTCATAGAAGATAATGAGCCTACTACCTATAAAGATGTTCTGAAGAGTTCCGAGTCTGAGAAATGGCTTAGTGTTATGAAAGCAGAAATGGATTCCATGTATGAAAACCCAGTATGAACTTTGGTTGAGGCACCCAAAGGAATAAAACCCATAGGGTGTAAATGGGTTTTCAAAAAGAAAAATGTCATTGATGGTAATGTGATTACCTATAAAGCAAGGCTTGTGACCAAAGGTTTCTGTCAAAGACAAGGAATTGAATACAACGAGACCTTTAGCCCAGTATTAATGCTTAAATCAATTAGGATACTCCTAGCCATTACCATTCATTATGATTATGAGATATGGCAAATGGATGTGAAGACATCTTTCCTAAATGGAAATATAGTCGAGGATGTGTATATGACACAACCAGAGAGCTTCATCTCTTATAATGGCAAAAAGGTATGCAAGCTTCAAAAATCCATTTACGAATTGGAACAAGTATGTAAGATGACATATTATTACTTGGTTAGAAGGATGAACCCTGTGTGTATAAAAAGGTTAGACAGAGTGCAATTGTATTCCTTGTGCTATAGATGACATATTATTACTAGGAAACGATGTCTCTATGCTACAATCTGTAAAGATATAGTTGTCCAAACAATTTACCATGAAAGATCTTGGTGAAGCAACTTATATCCTGGGGATAAAGATCTATAAAGATAGATCGAAAAAGTTGCTTCGTCTTTCACAATCAACATACATAGACAAGGTGCTAAAGAAGTTTAGCATGGAGCAATCCAAGAGAGAGTATCTTCCCATGACTCATGGGATAACACTCTTAAAATATATATGACCTAAGACACAAGATGAGAGTATGTGTATAACTATGATCCCGTATGCATCTATAGTAGGATCTATCATGTACACTATGCTATGTACGAGACCCAATGTATCATATGCTCTAAGTGTTACGAGAAGATACCAATCAGATCCTAGTAAGGGTCACTAGGTGGCTGTCAAGAACATTCTCAAGTACTTATGAAAGACTAAGGATGTTTTCTTGATATATGGAAAAGAAAATCTAAAAGTGAGCTGGGAATACAGATGTCAGTTTTCATTCTGATAAGGATGATTCCAAATCCCAATCAGGTTATATATTCATACTGAACAGTGAGGCGGTCAATCCGAAGAGTTCCAAATAAGAGACGACTATCGATTGAACAATTGAGGCAGAGTATGATGCAATAAAGGAAACAGTTTGGATCAAGAAGTTCATTAATGAACTTGGTGTGGTTCCTAGCAGTGATGGGCCCATATAGTTGTGTTGTGAAAACAACGGGGCTATTGTACAGGTTAAGGAACCAAGGTCTCATCAACAATCCAAGCATGTACTCTGCAGATATCATCTGATTAGGGAGATCATTAATTAAGGTGATGTACAGATAGAGAGAATTTCCATCGAGCAGAATATTGCTGATTTGTTGACCGAAGCCATTGTCACAGAATAACTTTGATTCTCATGTACTCGCCTATGATATTAGATACCAAGGCGATTGGCTTTTAGTTAAGTGGGAGATTTATTAGAGTAGTGCTCTAAAGACAATCGCCTTTAGCACGTTTTATACAAAGTTGTGTACAGACTTTATTTTCAATAATAAAGAGAAGCATATTTCATTAATTTGGTGCTCATTATTTATGAATTGATACTAATCTATAAGAAAATTAATGAAGTCCATGATATATGACATATCATGAAGGAAATCATGTTGTGATCATACTACTGAGATTCTTATCATGTGCAATTATATCAGTATCTAAATTATCTTTATAGGATTAATGAGATTGGACATCATTAATCTGGATAGACTAGTATATGTCAAAAACTTTAAATTGATCAAGCAGCGGATCTCAAAAACTGTAAA
>JANSVA010107762.1:0-10337 GCA_025504915.1 Erythroxylum reticulatum
TGAACATATTGGAAAAGCTTCATTGAATGTGAATGAGCAAGGAGTAAGTGATTCTCAATATAACTATTAAATTTCAGACTTAGGTCTAATGACATGTGAAAGTGAATTTGTAAAGTGAAGTAAAGTGACTGATTGATCTTAATTAATGCATTTCATTATATAAATGCATGAACAAATAATGGCAGTTATGACAAGAGTAGCCACCAAAAGAGAGCTTAAAGATTAAAATGTGATTAAGAGCCAAAGGCTCACTATATATAATAAGCCCAGTATCCCTAAAGGATATGGGATCGTTATTAATGAGCCCGATAGCTACAATAAATATAGGACAGTTATAGGCACTCGGTCACAACAACATAATAATCGAAAGTGAGTCTCATAAGCATTGCATATACAATTGATATATGTGTTTAAAGGATTGAATTGTACTGTTTGAATTGTTCCAAATGTGATATATGAAATAAGTGAATAAAGTGTATTTGATGCCACATGATGAACTAATGAAGTGATATGCTATATGTGTTGATATTTATCTACAAATTGAATATGAAATGTGAACTATTTGTGTTATGTGATATGAGTGAGCCATCGAGGATGGTCTAAGTTCACAAAACTCACCCAAAATTTACAATGTTGTCTTTCATGCTCAGGGGATGCCCGGTTAAACTAACTAGAGTCTAACGACTACATTCCAGTAAGAGTTAAAAGTCGGGATCAGTTGGCATCTGCATATGTTTTCTATTATTTTAGTATTGAACATTGTATTCTGAAGCATTACTTATTGTGTAAATGAATTTTGCTTATAATAATAGTTTGATGAAACACATTCTTGTGTGTGATATATCTAAATTATTTTGAATTGAGTATGATCGACTGACTGCCCTAACATGCCACCTCGTAGAGTACATTCTAGAATACCGATGGTTTGTTTAGGAATATGCCTTATAAGAGTGGGGTGTTATAGTTTCCTAATGAAGGAAAGCGATCCAGACTAAGTGAATTATATGGGAGTTCAATATGGATAAGGTCTCCAACACTTATAACCCTAGGTGGAAGAATCACTCTAACTTCTCTTCGATGAGCAATATAGGAGGACTGTTCAGACCTTAAGGATAATCAGGCTTCCAACAAGATAAACCAAGCTCAATGGAATCTAAGTTGGATAAAATTTTAGATCAAATTGAAGGTATGGAGGATGCACATGGGATGCTTGAAAGGAAATTCGAGGAAGTCACTAAGAACCATGCCTCTTCATTGCACAATCTGGAGGTCCAAATAGGTTAACTAGCGGAGGTAATTTCTACTTAGAGTACAGGAACCTTTCCAAGCAATACCGAGTCGAACCCAAAGTAACAAATCATGGCAATTACTCAAACCCATGTAACGAAACTTAAATATGTGAAGGAAGACAAAGACAAGGGAGTGGAAGTTCTTCCTAGTGAGCTCTTAATTAAGCAAATCAAGGAACCTCAATTCGAATTTCCATACCCTATTTTAGCTTCGCGGAAGTTAATTGTAAGTAAGGAAAAGAGGAATTCTAGGGAGGTTGAATTAAACAAGGTTGAGGGCATAACAAAACATCTACAAATGACGTTCATGATAAATGAATTAGTCAAGAAGAAGGTTAAAGAGTGTATAGCAGAAGAAAACCCTAACATAGCATAGACGAAAGAGTACCCAGGGGTTTTTACCATCCTTATAGTATTAATTAACATAATAATTCATCAATCGAAGGGGATTATTAAAGATGTGCAAGTACAAATTCGTAAATTTACCTTTCTTGCGAACTTCTATATATTGGATATTGGAGAAGATGTGGAAACCCTTATGGTCGTTGGATGACCATTCTTAGCCATTGCTCACTCAATAATTGATGTTGATGGGGGTGAACTAACTCTGAGGGTAGGAAAGCACCAAATAACCTTCAAAATGTCAAAGAGAGACAACAACTCTCCCCTACTTCCAACTAATATCAAAGAACCATAACCTCGAGGACAATGGGAAGATATTAAAGATCCTGGGAATGCATTTAGAAAGAAATGATTTTGAAGAAGAAGGAAAAGGAAGAAGAATTACAAGGAAGATGCAATCTAGGGCATGATAGCTCATATGCAAATTGTAAGATCAATGACTCCACTACCATTGCATCATTCATTTGAACCACCATAAGCAAAAGAAGCACGTCGAGCTACCACCGATAAATGGGGATAGTTCACTCAATTTTAATTCCCAGTTTATGAAGAACTTACCTTAGAATTCTTTACATCCCTTCAATTTGAATCCAACAAACCTACGGAATTATGGTTTAGGTTACATGGACAACCTTATGGGCTTGATTATTAGACTTTGCATGAAATTTGTGGTTTTTTCTTTACATCCCTTCAATTTGAATCTAACAAACCTAGGGAATTATGGTTTAGGTTACAGGGACAACCTTATGGGCTTAATTATGAGACTTTGCATGAAATTTGTGGTTTTTTCTTTACATCCCTTCAATTTGAATCCAACAAAACTAGGGAATTATGGTTTAGGTTACAGGGACAACCTTATAGGCTTAATTATGAGACTTTCCATGAAATTTAAGGTTTCTCAAAGTCATCTGTAGTGGGTTAGTACGATGATTTTCGTATCAACTCCTACTAGACTGAACTAACTAGGTTAGAGTATTTCAACACTAAGAATGTGCACAACAACATCATCAAGAGCCACGAACACTTATTTCTACACAAATTCATGTGTTAAACTATTTTTGAGAAAACGGAAACCAATAAGTGTTTGTTAAAAGGACTTTTTATATTGTGGTGCATGGATCATAACATTCTAGTTTCGACAACCACCCACATCTTTAACGCAATTATTAATGCTTGAAAGAAAAGGAGCAATAACTTACAAATAGGTTACTTGGTTTTGGCCATAGCTAATTACTATAGAGTTGAGTACAGACTCATAATCTATTGTCTTAAATTCATAAACCATCATCATTTATAGCAAGTTGAAATCCTGAAATCCCATAATATGGAATTTAGAATATTAGTGCTAAGGCACATGTAAAGGCAAGGATTAGTCAAGCAGATTCATCAACAACAAGAAGAGGAATTAACTAGCAAGGAATCGGAGGAAGAAGAAGAAATAGAATAATCAAGCTAGAAGAAAGTATTGGATATAATCTCCGCAAACACCAAAGTAATTACAAATACACTCGCGGAGAACTCCAAAAGGATGAAAGAGATGGTCGAACTAAATGACATCAAAGCTAGGACATACGTCGTATCTATCATTATTTCGAGGCTCAGAATGTTCAATTGTCACCTTGAACACTATCCCCGCCTCCATCACCATAGGCTTTGTTCTAACCCCCTTTTTAAATTTAGTATTTATTTTATTTTTATTTTATTCTTATTTATGTTTCTTCTTTTCATATGTGCTTTTTTGCCCTCTTCTCACATTGCGGACAATGTCCTGTTCAAGTGAGGGGAGGGTTATATGTTTTTGTTGAATGTGAATTTTGCATGATAGTTATTAGATTGCATTTTGTGAATCATGTGAATGTTTCAATGGCTTAGAGGGATGGAAATTGATTAAATATTGAACATAGTCTATTCGGTTGTGAAGAATCATTAGCTTGCAAAATTACTGAATTGTGGTCTTTAGCTAAAATGTAACTTAATTAGGATTTAGTGTTAGTTTGTCACCCTCTAAATTGTCACATTCATTCATAATTTGAAGTCTTTCATCTTAAGTAGCTTTGCTAGTATTTTTCATGGAAACAAGAATCTAGAGCCATAAAGTAGGCAATATAAAAAATTTTGTTTGTTAATTTTAAATAAATAACTTTTTCGCTAGACTTTGGGTTATGAATAAAGCTAATAGCCAATTAAAAATGTGATGTAGCTGAGTAACTAGATCGGCATGCATCATAAATGTGTGCCTTGTGCCTTCATATCAAAAGGCTATAATGATGTTCCAACCAAGTAGCTTAATAAAAAAACATGACTTAGTTAAGTAACTGGATCGTCATTCATTACCAATGTTTGCCTCCGCGTAAAAAGACTAAGTACATGTTCACAAAAAGTAAATAAAAAATTTGTGTGTTTTCGAATAAAAACCTACCAAACTTGTAATAGCTTGACTTTCATGAAAACATACTTAAAAGTAATTACAAAGTCTGAATGACCAAAGAATTATTACTATGTGTGTGCAATTGAAAAGAATAAACAATTTAACACTTGAGTCTAGATTAACATGTATATTTAGTTCAAAGCCCTAAGACGTGAATTTAGCATGTTAATGGTTTAATATACTTGAATGATTGAGTTTAAAATTAAATTTATTTCATGAAGTTGAAGCCATTATCTCATTACTGCATTTTGTGTCGTGTGATTTTATGTTTTTGTTGTTTTGTTTGCTTGAGGACAAAAAAATGTTTAAGTATGGGCATATTGATAAGTGTTAATTCCATCATGTTTTAGGGCTTAGTTTGATATGGATTTAATTGTTATTTCAATTGTTTAGTATGTTTTTAGCTTAGAATTATGATACTTAGATAATTATTTGTGTTTAAGTGTATTTATGGGCAAGTACAAGTCTTTAAGCTTAATTATTATATTTTTCAAGTACCTTAATATGTCTGTTAGTGTTTTAGGATTAAAGAACGGAGAAGTTTTGGAGAAACTCGGACTGAAACAACATCCCATGATTGTGGCACAATAGGCAACAATTATGACAGAAGTGCTCTAAAAGCAATCACCATTAACACTTATTGTACATATCATTTTATGATTAATAAAGGCATTTTTCATTATTTCGATGTTCATACATTTATAGATTTGATATTGATTTTAAATTGATTTAATGAAGTCCTTGATGCAAAACATAGCATGGAGGAAAGCATAATGAGATTCCTATCATATGTAATTATGTTAGTATCTAAACTTTACCTAGTCATAAGATTAATGAGATGGGATGTCATTAATCTGGATAATCTAGCACATGTTATACTCCTTTATTAGATCAAGCAGTAGATCTCATACGCTGTAAACATAAATTGTTTAGAGTTAACATGTGGATGCTTTCTAAGGTTAGTAAGCATATTAGATTGACCTACTATGAGACAATCATATGGATATTCTATTCCAGTTTCAATGATAGTCTCCTCATAACAATGGTGCAGGTATCCTTTGCCTTAAGATACTCAAGGATATCTCAGATACTGATCTCATGCTTTGACTCCATTCATCGGTGCCTTTTAGAGGTTACTCGTAGGGTGGTGATTGGGTACAGCTTGAGGTATTCGAAGGTAATTAAGTAGTCAATAAAGGATTTACCACTCTTGATAAAAGGAGATGATACCGATGATCTCTTATCAAGGTCATTACTCAAGAGTCTCTAGCCAGAGTAGATATGTATCATGAAGAGAGTCTTCAATGATACATAAAGTAATGAGATCCTCAAGATAAATTCTAATATCACTTGGACTAGATGTGACGTAGTCAATCTAGCGGGAGTTGACAATTCGACCATACTCTTAATAAGTGGGGTATAGATGGTGAAAGGACGAATTGCATGGCAACATTGCGTATGAAAGGGTTTGTACTCAAACCACTGACTTTCCAGTCAATTGGTAGTCATAACTTGTTGTTAAATACTGCTCTTGACTTACTTCGCCAACATAACAGGTAACCTAATGGGTCACACATATAGGAGATCCGAAGGATGAGTAAAATGGTTTTGAATGGTAATTCGAGATATGAGAGAGTGTTTCAGGATTGTATCGCAATGTGATCGTGGTAGAAACCATTGCATGGAATGAATTAGAAACAAGTGTTGTTGGCTTCCAATTTGGCTATTAACTTCCCAAACTTCCATTAATTAATGTTATTCATGGTCATTAACTTCCCATAACTTCCATTAATCCATGTTATTCATGACCACTAACTTCCTATAAATCTTCATTAGTGATGGAGTTATAGAAGGTCAAATGATGCAGAAAATATAGATGATTTTCATGCATCTCGTGTAAAACACAAATGAAAGAAAGGTTATTTTCTCACACACATACTCTCTTTTTCTCTCTATCTCTCACAAGAGCTCTTGTCATTACTAGCATAAAGAAAGAATTCTAGCCATCTCCTAGTGAGATTTCATCCTTCTTAGCATGGGCTTTCATTAGAGATGGTCTACATTGATCGTCATGGTTTACTACAACCCAACGAGGAGAAGATTAAAAAACGAAGGAGATTGTTGGAAAGGTATGTAAACATATTACATTTCATGTTTTTGTTTTCAATATCTATATGGATGATTATATCTTATTTTTTAGGTTCTATTTTATTTTCTGTTGTGTATATTTCATATATATTATGTATGAGATGCATGATTGGAACCTTACAAAAAGCACTAGAGTCAACCCACAGCCACGATCAAGACAGAAGCCCAGGACACAACCCACGATCGTGGCCTGCTTGCCACGATCATGATAGAAGGCTCAGATGTTGCCCATGATTGTGGCCTGCGTCATAGAAATGCATAGACACTTGAAAATGTCAAGTTTCGAGGGAGTTTTTGGGACCTTTCAGACCCCGATAAACCCAAGGGCTTCCTAAAACACAAAAGGTATATAAAGAATAAGACAAAGAAGATGAAGGAGCTTTTGCATCAGCCACTTTTGGAGAGAAACCCTAAAAAGAATTCTTGAGAGATTGAAGAAGAGAAGAAGGAAGAGAAAAGTGGAGAAGAAGCCAACATTGACATACTTCCCAGATTAGAAGATTTCAACGTCGCTGCCTCCCGTCTCCATCCAAGATTGTATTTCTTGTTATTTTCCATTTTTATTATTGTATAAAATTGGGAATAGAAGTTTGATGATAGGATTTATGAATATTGAGATGTTCTAAACTCACCTTTGGGTTTTTTTATCTTTGATTTAATGAAATTTGATTATTTTTATGTTTATTGGATTTATTGTGATTGGGTTATTGCATAATTCAATAATAAAATAAGAGGGTGAACCGAATAAAAATTTGTTAAATTGGGTTAACAGGAGTTATGTGATTTAATAAGAATAAGAAATTATTCAAATCGGTAATTGTGTGAAGAGAGATCTCCCATAGGTTCCCGATAGTTTATTGGACAACTTCACATCTTATTAGGATTTTGGATAGGATGTTAATGGAGAAATTGCAATTTTTCATAATCTAGTTAGGGTTTATAATTTAGGGTTAATGTTTATAACTTGAGAGAAAGTAATCAATCATAGGATCATCTAGAACCAATAATCCTATAAGTCATAATCGATTACGTTAGCGTTAAAGATAGGTAAATTTCCCTTTCTCTCAATTAATAGTTTTCTTAGGTTAATTCTTGAGTGTGTTGTAAACTAATACTTGGATTGATTTACGTGATTGAAATGAATTCTTGTTTTAGTTTTGCTAGCTTTTGAATTTATGTGAATTATGTTAGCCTTAGATTTTAGGACTAGATTATCCCTCCTTATGGGATCCAATCTACAGGGAATGTTCGGTTAATTTTCGTAACAAAATTAATTGATGAAAGGAAAATATATATGGGGTTTTGGATTTTAAGTAATTAAGAAATTAAAGTAAAAATAAACTATCGAAAACAAATTAAAACTAACAATTGAAAATGAGAAAAGTGTCGAATATAAGTAAGGTTTGGTTCTAGGGCCAATCTCGGCCTAAATACAATCAAGCATATTCCATCATTCTAACATTTTTACAACTCTTTTCGGACTATTGATCTGAGACTAATAGAACACTCTACAAATCTTAGTTTTCCCTTAGGATGTATTTAATCAAGATACAATCATTAATTAAACATAACTACCGAATAACCTAGGATATGATCTCTAGATTTAATTTAGCAGCCGAATTATAAATTGGAAAACGATCAATAAAGGTAGTAACTTCACACGTTCAGGTTAAAGATAACCTAAGTTATATTGTTCCTAATGATTAACAATCTTTAGATACTACTCACAAACATCAAAAGTAATGATTACAGATTACAATCAATGTTTTAGCAATAGGTCTGAAATAAAACAATGAAAATAACATATTAAGATCATTCATCCCAAAACTAATCAAGTCAATATCAACATCACAACAATCCCAAAAAATTACAACTTTAAAATGATAAAAATTAGCTTAACAGTCACTTGTCGTCGATAATCATGTTGAACCGATGTCAAAAAACTAGCCTTCCATCTCTATTTTCATGCTCAAAGCATGAGTCATATTCCCCATGTGTTTCGACAATGAAGAGAAAGAATAATATTCGTATACTCCACACCTTTTATCTTTCACACTATGGTCTCTTATTCATTGATTTGACAAATAAAAATGGTGGCCCACAAAACTCCCTCTCTTTACGTTATTTTGTTACTCCCTCTCTTCATGTATGTGTCGCAACTCTGTCTCTTCATGCTTACGCCCCCACTATTTTTTTGATGGGAAAATTTTATATGGGGGTTTCTAGTCCACACAACTATTTATTCCTTATTCACGCTTCTCTCTTTTATGCCCTCTACGTTTTAATCAAAATACATGTGCTGATGCACACACAACACCTCCATTCAATGCAGATGTTTTCTACATTAAACGCAAATATTTCCATTGAACGCAGACGTTCCATCCTACTGACTTATGTTTTCTTCCTTGTTGTTGTCGTTTTACTTGACATGCATTGCTCCTTAGATATTGTGTTTTGGTCTTTCTCAACTTCCTATATACGATGTCGTTTTATTCTCTTGTTTCCTTCTTCTTTGTATTCCATTTTGATTGTCTTTTACTTTTTTCTTCTTCCTCCTTGAAGGCAAGTAGATATTAATCTTCAAAAAATGACCTAAATGTAGTGCTTTCGACTCACTTTAATTTCTTTGCTTCCAAATTGTACCTAAAGTCGCATATGAGTTAAAGTGAGTATCTTAAGCATTTCTAGGACATTAATCACTAAGTGTAGCATACAACATGAATCAAAATTTTTACACATATCAAGTTCTCTCCCATACTTAGCCTTTGATCATCCTCGAGCAAATCGTCAAAATCAAAATCACAAACCAAAACTTTAACTCATTTTCCACATTTCTTAAAAATAGATAACCATAAGAAAAGGTGAATGACTTTCAAAACCTAAGCAAAAACTCAACATTCAAAGCTTGTACTCATGATCTATCAATATTCACTATCCATAGAAATTGAGTAATCTAGAGGTAGACTTGGACAGAAGATGTTTAAACAAGATATTTTCATGGGTACACTCAAACACCATTCATGATCACAACAGTCCATAACTTTGCATATTATTTCATTTCTCCACCACTAAAAGTCACATGCTTAATCATGAATCAAAGGACTTTTTAAGGTTGTAATGTGGGTAAAGGTAAGGTGAGATGTGTTTAGGTCAAGTAGCATACAAGCCATCAAAGCCAGTGAAACAAATGTAACAATCAATCAGAAACTTAGTACTGTCAGCTATGAAGAAGGCAACATTTATATTTCATAACCCCATTCAACTCTCATACACCAACCACATAAAGCAAATACCAATCCAAAGGAATCACTCATACAATTTATGCCAACAATACATTGAAATCATAAAAGTGAGCCTTCTAAGCCAACATCTACCTTATGTTCAACATAGTTAACTAACACATTCATTACAACTATAGGAAGATGCATTAATCATGAAAAACTTTGCTAACTTATATGAACTTCCTCCTTAATAAGTTTATTTAAACAAAAATTCTCATTTTTAATTCTTTTTTCCTTCTTCTTTCTTTTTCATTTTCTTTTCTTTTTTTAACATTAAAAGAAACTACATTAACATTGGAATTTTAATGATAAGACATATCAAAACATCCTAATATTAACCAACCCACATATATGCACACCCCCACACTTACACTTTTGTACATCTATAAACTCACCAGTCACAAATGTTAGTTTTATGGCTTGTTGGATCGGAAAAAGAAAAGCATGCCATATTTGCAGAGCCAGTAGATTTCAAAACCTTTTAGAAATCTTAGTTGCAGCGGAAGTAATATATCCAAATCATCATGCCAATCTATACTTGATATGGTGTAAGGATAATAATAGACAAAAACAAGATGAAGAGTATTATTGACTCCTTTACTACAGCTTTAATTCCTTGCTATGTTATCCTCTCCTTCTTCTTGTATCCAAAGCCTTTGCTTTGTCAATCTATCTTCTCCTTGTTGTTGTATCCCCAACCAATTTGATTTATCTCTTGTTCTCCTAGGACAACTTGGTTAACAAAATCCTTTAGTGGGAAAGGAGAAGAAACATTTTGGAGGAGTATTT
>JANSVA010107772.1:0-10337 GCA_025504915.1 Erythroxylum reticulatum
AATACTCTTCATCTTGTTTATGTTTTTATTATCCTTATACCATGTCATGTATGGATTGGCATGATGATTTGGATTTGATGCTTCCATTGGAAAAACGAATTATTAAAAGTTTTGAAATCTACCGTTTCTCCAAATATAGCAAGCTTTCTTTTTTCGATCCAACATATACAAGCCATTACTTGTAGTAAAAAATAGATACTATCTCACAGAGTTTAAAAGTAATAATAAACTGAAAAGTAAACTAAAACAAACAAACAAGCAAAGAACAAATAATGTAACAATGTAAATCTGCCAACAGAATTAATCAAGTTATGGGAGAAGGAATTTTACCTATCAATAATGCTAATCTAGCCATTTTTACATTTATAGGGTGTCATTTCTAGAAGATCATAGGCTTGATTACTCACTCTCGAGTTATAACTATTCCCTAAATTGTAAACCTTAATTGCATTAAGGACTTGCAATGTAAGGCACCAAAGTGCAACCTAGTTGAAATAAGACATGTTCATCAAATTACATATGTGATAGGAGTTATAATTGTGCTATTGTTAGAATATGAAAGACATATGAATTAAATTTTTGGTCAAGTGGATCATAGTTAGTGAATTGAAATTAATTGATGCCCTTATAGAATTAAGGTATTTAAAATGTACATTTGGTCTAGGAAAAATTTTCAAGTGGCAAGTTAAGTTAGGACATGAAAATTAGAACAATTAAACTATGAATTAGTGACATTTAGCGTGGTTAAAGCATTGAAAAATGGCATAATCAATACATTGAAAAATGGCAACACTAAGATTGTGACATATGGCCTAATGTATAATTGACACATGGAAGCTCTTGTATGGGACATATGAAGCTCATGCATGGAGACATATGTTGCTTCAATTCAATGACATCTAGCTTTGGATGTGGCAAATTCTACTGGAGTAATTTTTGTTTTCATCATTCTTCACTTTGCTCTCTTCTCTCCACCCAAATTCTCCTACTCCCCTATCAACTTTTGCAACTTTGTTGAATCTTAGATCATCATCTTTGTAAGTTTTTTCTTCAAGAAGTAGGTCTTGTAACTCTATGTATTATTGTCTAGTTGGTGCTGAAAGTTACACTTTAATCATAGGTATATGCTAATTTCTTGAAAGCTTAGTTTAGCTTAATCTTGGAGTTGTTTTCTAAAGTTTAAAGAGGTAAGGGAATACTAAACTTGATTTCATGTTACAATATGCATTGTTTGATGTTCAAAGAGGATAAAATGTGATGATTTTAAATTCAAATTAAACTAGATACATATATCTACAACTTTAATGCAGGAATTGAATTTGATTTTTGTCACTAAGGGCTTTGAAATTTGTCTTGAAGTTAAGATATGTTTACTGTCCACGATTGAGAATAGTCTGTAGTATTTTAGGTATAACTCTTGAAATAATGAACCAAATTGCATTATCTTTATTTCGTTCAAAACTTAATACATAGAGGAACATTTTTTAGAAGAACATATTGTCTAAAAACATCAATTTCTAGGCCAGAATGGCCATATAAAACTGATCCAAAAACCTGTCATTTGAAAACAACTATTTAGAGTTTTTGGGTCACTTATCCCATAATTGTGGGAAATGATTAGGAAGGTGAAAAAAGGGATTTTATGCAATTGATGAACTATATATGGTTAAGTTAATTTATTTGGTATAATAGGACTTAAATGGACTTGTTTAAGGTGTGTTGTGAACTTAAATTAGTATTAAATTTAATTGAGTAACACTTAATTTAATTATGCATTATTAATTGAGATGATTATATAAAGAATTTATGGTTTAATAGTGTTGAATGCAATATTGAATTGCTTGGTGTGTTCATGAATGAATGAGTTCCAAAGGCTTATGTTTTACGAATTGGATATGGATGTTTGTGAATTGGGAATTTCTGCAATGTTATTGTGTTAATTTCTTGACCATTAATTGTCCGATGAGTTTGATATTTGGGATTATGTTAGAAGTTCTTTTTATTTGTGCCAATATACATAATTTGTGATGACTCAATACCTCTAGTGATGTATTTTTGCATATACTAGTAATTGTATGACATTTTAGTTTGGTTAGAAATCAATGAATATGTCAAGTTGAACAAAATGGAATAAAGTGATATGTGTTGCAATAAGTTCCTCACATGAGAATTATGAAATGAAATTGTTTTGTTTTAAAACTATTAAGTCTTAGTGGTAGGTAATTAGGCATGCCTAGAAAGGTCTGCAGCTGCTCCTGTGACACTTTGATATCTCCTGTTACTGACACTTCGATCTCTTCTGTTGTTGAAACCTTAATGTCTCCTATTATTGAGACATAAGTCTCTACTATTTTGTCATACTGATCACGGTATCTCTTATATCAGTCTTGTTGCCCACTTCTATATAAAGGATTAATAGACTAACTAGTTTTGCATTCTATTATATGCTCAATTCTGATATAAATAAGCTTTGATCTAAAACATATGAGCTCTATTTTGAAATAAACAAATTCTTTTTTGTGACAGATAAGTTTTGTTTTGATATTATAATATTTAGTTTTGAAATTGGTGAGTTTTGCTTTGAAGAAAATGTGTAACCTGTTCTGATATGTTATATTTATTTTTTAGATTCATGATATTTTGGTTCGGTTTGAAAATGGATAAGTAAACACTACTTATAATCTTATGTGATTTTGAATATGTGAATGTTTAGGTGACTGTTTGAAATAGTTGTAAGCTTATATCATGTTTAGTTTATTCCCCACTATACTTTATGCTTAGCACAGTGATTTTGGCCGGTGTAGGTTCAGATAGGAGGGTTTGAAGACTGTGACAATAATAACCACAACAGCCAATGAAGAATATATTTTGTTTTGGGAATGTATGTTTGAGTTGTATGTAATAATATGAGACATGATGTATTTTGTTAAAAGTTTGTAAATATTGTAGTACACATTGTGTTTGAAATTAAGATATTTTTTTTTTGTTTGAGGGTTTGTAATGGAAAGACTTTAATTCTGTATGGTGTTGTAATTGAAGCATATATTTGGATAAATTCAGTGTGCTGGTTATATTCTATTTAAAGTTGAATATGTACTAAAAAGTAATGATTGGTTGTTGAATTTCTTGCAATGCTTTGAATTGTTTTGATATGTTTAACTTCTATCAAATCTACATATCCTTCCAGGGCGTATATGGCTGTTACATCATTTGGTATCAGAGTATAGTTTAGGCGACTTTAGTTTAACTAGTGCTTAACAACAGTTTATACTTAAGTGTAAAAGTTGTGTTTTGGCCTAATGAGGTTTTTCCCATATTTTGATTATAGAATTAAAGATGGAAAGATCTCATGAATTAGTTGATGAGGTTGCTAAGAGTAATAATCCTGAGCGATCTCGTCCATCAATATTTGGACCCTCTTAGGTCAATCAAGGTGAAGCTGAGGTGCCATCCCCTTCTCCAGCTTAGGGAGAGACTTTAGTTAAGTTGTCATAGGATATGATGACGTTACTGGATCATATGATTGCCCCCAAGGCTCCAATTGGTCAGCTGTAGAATTATAGAGCTGAGGAATTTTCTTGAACATCATTGGAGGAATTTAAAAGAGCTGAGTTTCGGATAAAGAAAGTAAAGAGGGCGTTACATGAAATAAATTGTCTATTAGATCAGATGGTGCACTGTATTATCTCTCTTCTTCAAGGAGCATCTTATAAATGGTGGAAGTTTGTTTTGAGGAATCCTCAACTATTGGTGCCTCTGACTTGGGATTTCTTTTCCCAAGAGTTTAAAGCTAGGTATGTTACGGAGGCTAAGAAAGGAGAAGTAGAAGCAATTTCTAAACCTAAAATAAAGGAACTTGTCAGTTGCTAAGTACGACCGAGAATTCAATCGACTTAGTAAGTATGACCTTGAACTGGTACTTACTGAAGAGTTTTGGTGCCATTAGTTCAAGGATGGTTTGAATGATTCCATCAAGGAGCATCTGGCAAAATTTACCCTTTTGTAATAAGTGAATTACCATCACCTAGTGCAAGCTGCTGTGAAAATAGAAAGGTAAGAGATGGTTAGGTGAGAACAGAGTCGACGAAAGGGCTTTGCTAGAGGAGTTCATTCCTTGGGCAAGTGAAGTCAGTAAGGTGCTTCCTTTACACTAGAATTTACTTAGAGATTTATGGCTCAGGGAAGGCGAAAAAATTTTCCCTCATCGACCACTACTAGTAAGGGTCCCTCTGTACGACAAGGTTCTGGTGCCCCGAAGTGCCCTCATTGCTCTGTACACCCTTGGGGTATTTGTTGAAGGGCTACGGGTGCATGCTTCTGGATTCGCAGTATAGAGCATCTGATAGTCAATTGCCTTCTAAGACAGTCTCAAACATTGCAAGCTAGTAGGGAGCTCTCTCATGCATCTACTAAGAACGGAGGACGTCGTAGAGGTCATAGAGGATCTGGTCAAAATAGACCTAATCTGAGTACCCATTCGAAAACTGTGGGTCCCCTAGCTGTGCCTTCTACTTCAGCTCAAACTTATGCATTGAAAGCTCGTGAGGATCAGGACGCACTTGAAGTCATTTCTGGTATTGTTTCTCTCTTTAATTCTGAAATGCATACACTGATTGATCTTGGATCTACTCATTCCTATATATGTTTTAGAGAAATGTCTGATAAGGAGATGCCTATAGATCAACCAGAGTATGACATTCATGTAACTAGTCATCTAGGTAGTAGTGTTTTAGTTAATCAGGTGCTTAGGAATTGTCCTATTATGATCCAAGGAAATTAATATCTAAATAGATTACCTTTTGATGAATTTTATTTGACTCTAGGTATGGATTAGTTATCGAAGCATCAGGTAGTAGTTGATTATAATGCTAAGATAGTTATATTTAGGAAGCCCGATTAGCCTAAAATATATTACATGGCATCTACACTAGTTCTTTAGTTAATGTGATATCTACTCTGCAAGCTCGAAAGCTCCTCAAGAAGGGATGTGAAGTTTATCTAGCTTTTGAGTTTGATTCTAACAAGGAGGGTTGTAAATTGCTACATATTCTGGTGGTGAGTGAATTTTTTGTTGTATTTCCTGAGGAATTATATGGCCTCCCTCCTAACAGGGAAGTATAATTGTTTATTGAAGTTATGCTTGGCACTGCTCCTATATCTAGAGTACCGTACATAATGGCTCCTATTGAATAGAAGGGGTTGAAGGTGCAGTTATAAGAGCTTCTAGATAAAGGGTTTATTAGACCCAATGTCTCGCCGTAGGGAGCACCAATCTTTTTTTATAAGAAGAAGGATGGTACACTATGGATATGCACAAATTATAGGCAATTAAATAGAGTCAAAATGAAGGATAATTATATTTTGCTAAGGATTCAGGACCTGTTTGATTAGTTTAAAGATGTAGGAACGTTTTCAAAGATAGATCTCTGATCAGGGTATTATCAACTTTGGTAACGGATGTGGATGTACTGAAGGCTTCATTTAGGACTCCTTATGGACATTAAGAATTCCTGGTAATGCCATTCGGGTTAACTAATGCTCTAGCGACATTTATAGATTTGATTAATAGAGTTTTCAGGCCTCATTTAGACCAGTTTGTTGTGGTGTTTATAAATGATATCTTGGAATATTCTAAGAATGCACGTGATCATACTGAGCATCTCTGAAAATTGTATTACAAACTTATACGAAAAACAGTGTATGCTAAGCTAAGCAAATGTGATTTATGGCTTCAAGAGGTATCATTTCTAGGATATGTTATCTCTTCTTAAGGGATTAGAGTTGATCCTAGTAAGATAAAAGCAATTATTAACTAGAAGCTACCATGAAATGTGACTGAGGTGAGAAGTTTTTGGGTTTGGCTTCTTATTATAGCCAGTTTGTGAAGGGGTTCTTAGTGATAGCATCCCCTTTAACTAAACTATTATAGAAAGGAGTGAATTATGAATGGTCTGAAAAACATTAGAATAGTTTTGAACAACTTGAAAGTATACTTACTGAAGCTCATGTATTAGCTCAACCTACTTCTGGTAAGGAGTATGTTTTGTTTAATGATGCATCTAGAAATGGTTTGGGTTATGTTTTGATGCCGGAGGGAAAGGTAGTTTCTTATACTTCTAGGCAACTAAATACACATGAACATAATTACCCTACACATGATCTGGAGCATACAGGAGTAGTGTTTGCCTTGAAAATTTGGTGGCACTACTTGTATGGTCAAAGGTGTAGAATTTTCACAAATCATACAAGTATGAAGTATCTTGTAATAGCCCAGATCACCCACTCACAAATATTGTCTGCTTTGGGCCTTGGCCCAGCTAAGCCTTCACGATTTTGCTTTTACCAAGGCCTTCCTAGGAGGTCACCCATCCTAGTACCACTCTTACCCAAACATATTTAACCTCGGAGTTATGATGGAATCCGATGCAATTGGCCATGGAAAATGCTTTTATAAGGTAGAGGTATCCGTACCCTTATAAGGCGTACTTCGTTCCCCTCTCCAACCAATGTGGGATCTCACACTCTTGACCCCACTTAGGACCTAGCCCTCTTTGGGGTCCAGCCTAGCTGGCACAATGGTTCGGGTACCGACTCTGATACCACTTCTAACATCCTAGGTCACCTGCTCAGAGATATTTTCCGCTTTTGGGCCTTGGCTCAGCCAAGCCCTCATGGTTTTGCTTTTCCCGAGGCCTTACCTAGAGGTCACACATTCTAGTACTACTCTCACCTAAGCACATTTAACCTCGGAGTTCTGATGGGATCAAGTGCATTAGGCCATGGAAAACACGTTTATAAGGTAAAGGTATTCGTACCCTTATAAGGTGTACTTTGTTCCCCTCTCCAACCAATGTGGGATCTCACACTCTAACACATCCGTAAGGGAAAGGTATCCATACCCTTATAAGACGTACTTCGTTCCCCTCTCTGACCGATGTAGGATCTCACACTCTCCACCGCCCTTAGGGCCTATCCCTCTTTTGGGGTCCAGCCCAGCAGGCACATCAGTTCGGGTACCGGCTCTGATATCACTTGTAATAGCCTAAATCACCCGCTCACAAATATTGTCCGCTTTGAGCCTTGGCCCAGCCAAGCTCTCACGATTTTGCTTTTCCCGAGGCCTTCCCAGAAGGTCACCCATCCTAGTACTACTCTCACCCAAGCACATTTAACCTTGGAGTTTTGATGGGATCTGGTGCATTAGGCCATAGAAAACGCATTTATAAGGTAGAGGTGTTCGTACCCTTATAAGGTGTACTTCGTACCCCTCTCCAACCGATGTGGGATCTCACATATCTGCTTAGCCAGAAAGAATTAAATCTGAGACAACGACGTTAAATGGAATTGTTTAAAGACTATGATTGTATTGTGGAATACCATTAGGATAAGGCTAATGTCGTGGCAGATGACTTAATTCAGAAGATCATTTTAACATTATCAATAAAGGAGAGTGAATGGGAACTTGTATCTGAAAGAGCTTTAATAGCTCAGTTGAAAGTAAGGCCTACTTTGAGATAAGAGATTTGTGATGCTTAGAGAGCTAATGATAAGTTACAATAACTTATCTTGGCTACTCAAGAAGGTAAGCAACTTGATTTTTCTATGAAAGGAGATGGTGAATTATATTATAAAGATAGGTTTTGTGTGCTAACTAATAGTGAACTAAAGAAAAAGTTGTTGTTTGAGGCTCATAATATAGTCTCTACTATGCATCTTGGTGGAAACAAGATATATTAAGATCTGAAGCAGCTTTACTGGTGGTTAGGATTGAAACGGGATATTGTGGATTATGTAGATAAATGTATGACAAGTTAGCAGGTTAAAGCTGAGCACTAGATTTCATCTGGTTTGTTACATCTTATTTCTATTCCTCAATGGAAATAGGATAAAATTACCATGGACTTTGTCACTGGACTTCCTCTCACTCAAAGAAAACATGATATTGTATGAGAGATTGTGGATAAGTTTACCTAATCTTGAAAATTTTTGCCTATTCGTCCTGAGTATTCTTTGGATAAGCTTGCAAATTTATATGTGAATGAGATAGTGAGACTGCATGGAGTACTGTTATCTATTATTTTTTATTGTGATCCTTGATTTACTTCGACATTGTGCAAAGTCTTCAAAAGCCTTTGGGAACTTAAATTAAGTTCAGTATTGCTTTTCATCCCCAAAAAGATGGACAATCTGAACGGGTTATACAGATATTAGAAGATATGCTTTAGGGTTGTGTGTTAGAGTTTCTCGGAAGTTGGGATAATTATTTGTATTTGATGGAGTTTGCTTACAAAAATAGTTATCAGACTAGCATTGGCATGGCGCCTTAAGAAGTGTTGTATGGTATAAGGTGTAGAACTTAAGTGTGTTGGACCGAATTGAGTGAAAACAAGATGATCGGACCTGATATTGTGAAAGATACGAAAGGAAAAGTTCAAGTTATTCAACATAGGTTAAAAGCTACAAGTGATAGGCAGAAGTCCTATGCTGATATGAAAAAGAAGGATTTTTAATATCAAGAAAGTGATAAGATGTTCCTAAAATTGTCACCGTGGAAGAATCTACTTCGGTTTGGAAAGGAAGTTAAGCTCAGTCCATAATATATTGGTGCATATGAGATTTTTAAGAGAATCGGAACAGTAGCTTATCAGTAAGCTCTTCCTGAAGAATTGGCTAAGTTGCATGACGTATTTCATGTATCTATGTTGAGAGGATACCAATCTGGTGATACATATAAGATCCATGTGCAAGAAATTCAAGTATAAATAGATTTGTCTTATGAAGAAGAGCTTGTTTCTATATTAGCTAAAGATGTCAGACAACTTAGGAATAAGCAAATACCTTTGGTTAAAGTACTCCGGAAACACCATAAACTTGAAGAAGCAACATGGGAACCAAAAGAGACCATGAGAGCTTAGTATCCTTAACTATTCTAATCTGGTATAAATTTTGAGGATGAAATTCTTTCAAGGGGGAGAGAATTGTAAGACCCCAAAGTACACCCTAGTTGAAATAATACATGTTTATGAAAGCACATATGTGATAGAGTTAGAATTGTGCTATAATTAGAATATGAAAGACATATGACTTGAATTTTTGGTCAAGTGGATCATAGTTAGTGAATTGAAATTAATTGATGCCTTTAGAGAATTAAGGTATTTAAAAATGAACATCTGTTCTAGGAAAAATTATCAAGTGGCAAGTTAAGTTAATACATGAAAATTATAAAGATTAACTTATGAATTAGTGACATTTGGCATGGTTAAAGCATTGAAAAATGGCAAAATTGATACATTGACAAATGGAAGCACTAAATGTGTGACACATGGCATAATATATCATTGACACATGGCATCTCCCGTATAGGACACATGAAGCTCATGGATGGAGACATATGTTGCTCCAATTCAATGACACCTAGTTTTGCTCATTCTTTACTTTGCTCTCTTCCCTCCACCAAAATTCTCCTACTCCCCCTCTCAACTTCTGTAACTTTTCTGAATCTTAGATCATCATCTTTGTAAGTTTTTTCCTCAAGAAGTAGGTCTTGTAACTCTATTTATTATCATCTAGTTGGTGCTGAAAGTTACACGATAATTATAGGTATATGTTGATTGCTTGGAAGTTTAGTTTAGCTTGATCTTGGAGTTGTTCTTTGAAGTTTAAAGAGGTAAGGGAGTACTAAATTTGGTTTCATGTTAGAATATGTATTTTTTTATGTTTGAAATGGATAAAATGTGTAATGAATTAATGAAGAATTGAGGTTAGAAACTTGATACATTCTGGATACCTATTAGAAGCAGTGGGTCGATTGAATAGGCATTGGTATTATGGCCATATCTTAACCTATAAACATCAAACTGGGATGATTTTAAATTCAGATTAAACTATATACATATATCTACAACTTTAAGGAAGGAAGTAAATTTGATTTCTGTCACCAAGAGCTTTGAAAGTTGTCTTGAAGTTGTTGTCCATGGTTGAGAATAGTCCATAGTATTTTGGGTATAACTCTTTGAATAATGAACTGAATTGCATTATTTTTATTTCTTTTGAAACTTAATACATAGAGGAATTTTTGTGTAGAAGAACATATTGTCCAAAAATGATATTTTCAAGGTCATAATGGCGATACAAAAATAATCCGAAAACTTATCCTGTGAAAACAACTATTTGGAGGTTTCGGGTCACTTTTCTAACAGTTGTGGGAAATCAATTGATGAACTATATAAGGTTAAGTTAATTTATTTGGTATAATAGGACAAATTGTTAGAAATTGTTAGGAATGAAAATAGAATTATGAATGTTTTACGATTGTTAGGATTGGAAATTGTTGGCAA
>JANSVA010107812.1:0-10335 GCA_025504915.1 Erythroxylum reticulatum
TCAGAACATTTCATAAATCTTCGCATTATATTAACATACACCAATTAATAACCAACGGTATGTCACAATTTGCGTAATATTCAAAAAACATAAAGAAAGTTTGATATCAACAAGATAATGTGACAATGTTATTTTTGATGCAAAATAACTAGAGCATCTATAGATATAACTGATCCCAACCACTAATTCATGTCCAAATGCAAAAGTTATACTCCAACTAAACTAGCTAGTTCCCTCCTATACTTGAAATCAATATTGCAATTTTGATGAGTTTTCGAACTCAGTGAATAAACCATTGATGCACTCATGTAAGTCACATCATAGAGGACAGTTCTAGCAACATATTATTGCACATCAACAATCATATCATACAGAACAGTTCTAATCACCATATCACATTATCAATGATATCCAACTATATTGCAATATTTTGATTCAGTTAAAACATATCATATATGCAAAAATACTAATGTAAATGCACATATGCTTCATTTCTTCTTTCTTTTTATTGTGATCAAATATGTCAATTCACACCCTAGGTTTCAAACAATTTTTTGCTAGCCTACTTAACGAGCATTATAGCCCTAATCATATTGCTAGCTCTAAACCTTGATTTCAAATTACGAGCATTGAGCCCTGATTTCACATTACAAGCCTTAGACCCTGATTATGAGCATTTCACCCTGAATGTCTATATGTTGGTCATTTTGATCACAACTCCCATTAACTCATCATGAATGTTGAATAAAATGATATGAATGATCTCACACATCAATCTCTTCCATTAGTGTAACTGATTTTCCAGAATTCACATTCAATTTATATCAAATAAGCATTTCAGGAGTAATCATATAATCAACGACTGACATTCAATTTGAAAAAACTTCCATATATAGCCATAAGTATCAAACTCCTCTGACCAACAATGTCTAAAATTATAACAATCATATAAGTAACAATCCCATAACTACAATTTAACCAAAAACAAATCGATCATAGTGAGAAATATCTAGGTTAACTCACAAAACACTCCAACAAGCTATTGCCTCGATGTCTTGAACATATCATGGTATTGACAATCACTCTGAAAGCCTATTATACATGCATATGAGCATTGGTCACTGATAACGAATAGCAAGAATAAGTGCAATGTTTATATCATTTTCTTCCTAATGTTCCTTTATGAACAAGCTATATTCTTTTAATCATATCTACAAAAATAAAAATAACACGATCCTTGTTCCCCTAAAACTAGACTTTCATTAGTCTTAATATATCTAAAAATTACATGATCAACATCTCCCTTTATAATACAATCCCTATCCATATTCTATCCTATTTTTTTGTAAGAAATACGCTGGCAACCAACGCTTCAATAACAATAAATCATTATCAAAACATGTTTTGGCCAAGAAATTTTATAGAAGAATTAATAAGACATCAATAATATTTTTTATGTTTTATACCTTGACTAATTCGGGTTCTAAAGCCGTCAAAAATTAGGAAATAATATAAGGTTCCTGTACAGGTATCTGTCACTGGCAGTATTAGGGAAACAAGCATAACTCAAGCTCTAGTCACTATTTTATCAAGACAATTTCATATAGGTCAAGCTAAGACCTATATCAACAACTTTCATTTTTTAAGTTTCTTCAAATTCATGCTCTAAAGCTATGTAAATCAGATCGAAAGAGGAAGATGAAATTGAAACTAGAATTTCAACTTACCTTGGTCACTTCTTTCCTTCTCCTCTTCTCTTCCCCTTTTTCTTTCCTTCTCTCTCTCATTTTTTCTTTTCTCCCTCTTCTATCCTCATGGAAGACCTTCACTCTCCCTTATGTTACCTTTTACATCTGTTTTCTCTAGAAAGTTCAACAAAAGCCAAACTAATCCATGTGTCACCATTTCATTAATCCATATGTCACCATTCTTTTGGTCCATATGTTATAATTATATTTGTTCTTATGTTACTATTCTATTGGTATATGTGTTACTAACTTTAGGCCCCACATTTCACTATTTGTAAGGCTACACATAACACCATTCTAAACGTAACATCCCACTACCATAAAGTATATACCCAAACATCCAAGGGCATTCAAGTACATATCCTATGATAATGGTATATTAGAGCAAAAACAAATCTAACTTACACATGGTGTCAACTAACATAATTATAAGTCATCAAATTTTAAAACCATTCATTCACGAAAGCTTATACTATATTTTACAAACTTTATACAAGTTCTAGATAAAAACTACAAAATTCAAAAGTACAACTCTTCTGATATTAGCTGACAGACCTCTGAGTCGTAACTATGTTCAAAAAGTTCCTCTAGTCCAGTTAAGGAACTATGTCTCCTATCTCGTACCTGAAAATCCACGCTACAATTTTTATGAAATTTATGAACTCAATGAGCGAACCATCATTGATGATTTCACCCAGGTCAAATACATAAATGACATACATCACAAATATTCATTCAGATAATGTCTAATCTAAATACTCACATTATCATGGCATATCATGTTTTCATCACAAATTTAGAAAATATTCGTAATCACAGAGATTTATACAAATGCAAATGCATATGAGACTCCAGATTCATTATTATTGTTGTGACCAAGTCCCTATCACATACATATACAGATACTGGCCCTTTGGGCCCAGTTAGAACAAAATCACGGAGCATAGCTTTACGTGTAGAAACAAAAATCACAGAGCATGTAGAAAAAACGCTTTCATAGTAGCCACTTCGGTCACAATGCCTTTATCTGAGCATGCATTTTATTAAATACATCAAATACAAAATATTCCATGTACAACAGTCACATATGATGCACAGTCAGAATCTCATAGTCATCGTACCTAAGTCTAGTATTCAACTTTCATTAAGAATACAAATATCATTCATAATTTCACAGTAATCTGAGCACTTCCAATACATTCCCAAATATTAACTTCTCGTACTTTAAGTTCGGAATTCATAAACAAATCATAGAATGCAATTATCATTCAAAATTTCACAGCAATCAAAACACTTCCAATATATTCCCAAATATTAACTCCTTGGATTTTAAGTCCAGGATTCATAAACAAATCACATAATACAGTTATCATTTAGAATCTTACAATAATCAGAACACTTACAATACATTCCCAAATACTAAATCCTCAGATTTTAAGTTTGGAATTCATAAACAAATCACAGAATACAATTATCATTCAAAATCTTCCAGTAATTAAAACACTTCTAATACATTCCCAAATATTAACTCCTCAAATTTTAGGTCCGAAATTTATAAACAAATCACAAACAGTTAATAATTGGAAGTCAAACAAATTCAATCCATCCTAGGATAAATCATCTAGGTTGATTCACAGTACGCTCAGATATGTTATTGCTTGGATGGTCCAGCAATGTTTGACTGATGTTGAATGTGCTCTCCATATCATACAAAACACATTTACAAAAGTCACACTTTTTGCACAAATGTATAAACATGCCTTTAAGCACATTTATGTATATCAAAAATGCATAATGCATGTTGAATGACAATCCTGGGTATCTTATTGAATTTTTATTACCATATCATTCATATATCAAAACCCTCATTAATAATTTGTACTTAAGGTTTGGACCATAAAAAAATAACATGAAACTAATTTCATAACCCAACTAATCAATTCAGATTTTTCTAGCAATATACTTTCAGGTTAACTTTGTCTATTCATTATCATCAGGAAAATAAAATACTTTAGCAAAACTTACTTATGGAAAATTGTTCCACCATGTATTAAGTTTCTAATGACTCTAAGATCATCTAACTTGATTCAATATTCTATGAGTTATGCTCACAATAGCACAGACTATGTATATTTGAACTTTTGGCTAGTACATGATCATACCCGTGAGTTGTACAACTCATATCTTTCAGGTCAGATCTCCAAAAATTAGAAACTTAATACCAGTTGAAATCTAAGAGAATAAGCTATAAATTTTGGGAAGATACCTTTGTATGATTCAGCCTATATAAAAACAGTTTATTCAATAACAACAGGACCTGATTTCTGTCCCTAGTAGTGCTACTGCCCAAGTCAAGACTTACTTTCAAGCTACATTTCAAGACCCTTAAAGACAGAAGGCAAATGTCTCTAGTTCAATTTAAAAAATGAATCATTTCATTTAGAAATGTACAGATCAAAATATAGCCAAAATACCGAAGCATGTTTAGTAAAAACATTCCAGTTATCAAATTTCAGCACACCTCAACATTTTCATCTTAATACCCCCTTTCAGGATAACTTTACATGATCTTTATGACACAACAAATAGTGTATTTCAGTAACACTTTATGCTATAAAATTGTTCCACTATGTTTCTAGTTTCTAATAACACCAAAATTGTACAATTTGATTCAGTATACTGAAAGTTATACCTAAAACAGTTCAAACTATTTTTTAAATTGTAGCAAAACTCCTAACTCTACTTACAGCTAGATTTTGAAATGCTTAGAGATAGAATTAACATTTTACTTCTTTAATATAGTTGTATAAATATGTATCTAATTTATTCTTAATTAAGAATCAATGTATTTGGAAATATATAGTTCAAGATATGATCAAAATACCGAAGTCTATTTAATGAAAATTCTCCAATTTATAACATTCCGGCATACATCTTCACCAATATCTCATGCATTTCAATCCAATTCGCACATCATTCTCAAACCACTAAACATACCATAAAGATTAGATTTTCACTTACTTGTTAGGATTTCAATTGAGCTCAAACTTCAGATTAAATCAAGTCTCCATGTAAGCAAAATTCATCACAAACTTATGATGAAAACAGGTTGATTTTGGACTGTAAGATGAAGGTAACTTTCAGCTACTTTTCTTGGCTATTTTACATAAGGTAAAAAGATGGTTTTGGTACAGCAATTTAGCTAGGGTTCAGGCAAATTACAAAGTAGAAAGTTGGAGCAAATTCGTGGAGAAAGGTGAGAGAAATAGCAGAAACATTTCTGTTAGAATTTGCTTCATCAACAAGCTAGGTGTCAACTTTACAGCACAACGTTTATCCTAAGGCATGTCTTACATTTGCCAAATCAAGATGCTGCCACTAATCCATTCTAGATGCTGCCATATGTCACCAACTAATCAGTCCATATGTCTCCCAATTATTGGTCCACTTATCACACAATAATTGATCCATTTGTCACTTAATTACTAGTCCATTTGTCACCAATTAACTATGTCAAATGTCACTCAATTTTAGGCTTAATAATTCAAAATTTTCATGCATCAATTTATCCTACCTCTTGGCATTTGTCCTAGTCCAAAAGTACCTTAAATTCACCAAAAATTTTGAAATAATGATAATGGTCTCCAAATAAATTTTTAATGCAAATATCTCACAATTCACATTTTAATCACATTTATAAATCAATTATACCTAGAAAATGTCAATGAATGCATGTACAATCATATTCATGTGCCAAAAAGAAAATGTTAATGTCATATTTAACTAAAGCATGATGTGCATTTCCTAATTTCTCATTAAATTCTCATAAATCACAATTCTAGCCTCAATATGGATAACGAGATGTTACACTAAAGCTCCACATGTCACAAGTCCAAAGTGCCATTTGTCACAAATATAAAAGGCCACTTGTCGCAATTATAAAATGCCTATTATCTCCAATTTTACCATTTAGGAAATTTACACATTGACTCATCAAACATTCAATGTTTAACAATTAACTCCAAATCATTAACTTATATCCGTCAATTTCTAATTTAATTCTAATTTATCAAAATCATATCCAAGCATCCCATATGTCAATTGATTAATACAATATGCATGCACTTAATCTTCTAAACCTCTAACCCTCAATAATTTAAGACACAAGACATTGTAACAAAAGTAAGAATAAATGCCAAAATTATAATGCTTTTCTATATTAATTTGACTCTCTAATTATAACTATATAGTACTATAAGTAGTTGTAAAGGAGAGAATAACTTTTGAAATAAAAGATCTCAAAAGAAAACATAAGAGGCAAGTTCCCTTCCCCCACACTTAAAAATTACATTGTCATCAATGTAAAAGTAAATCTAAGACAGAGAGAGAATTTATAAAGCAAAAAAAATGAAAAAAATTGCAAAAGAAAAAGAGCAAACTATCATTAGGATGCCTCCTAAACAACTTGTTTATTTAATTCCATTAGCTCGACTCCATGCTTTCTACCAAGTGGTTAGAATTAAGCCTTCACGTACCAACACTTCCACATTTGCCACTTAAAATCCTTTATAATAAGGTTTTAGGCAATGACCATTCACTTTAAATGTCTTCCCTATTTTTAGTCACTGAATCTCTACTGCACCATATTGAAAAATATTAGATATGATAAAAGTATCAACATAATGAGAATCCAACTTACCTTGAAACTATTTAATTATAGAGTGATAAAAATAACTTTTTGACCAACAACAAAGATTTTCCTAGAGATTATCTTCTCAAGGAAAGCTTTGGTATTCTCCTTATATATCATTGCAATCTTATCAGAATCATTCCTCATCTTTTTAAGCGCTTGTAATTTCAACTTTCAATGGAATCTTGCTTTATCAAGATTTATGTTGCATCACTTAATAGCCTATGCCTTGTGTTACAACTCCATAAGAATATTATATTACTTTCTCATTAGTGTTTAAGTTAAAAGTTTCTTTCTATAATCAACAAAACAAGTAGGAGGTTGAGATGGTACGAATGGCATTTATAGCATTCATGGGCATGTTTGAAGGGTAAATCCCACAGATAGAAAATATAAACTAGTCTTACCAAGATTCATGTTGCATCACTTAATAACATATTCCTTATGATACAACTTCATAGGAATATGATATGACTTTCCAAACATTAAACTATATTGGGATATATTAATTGGTGTTTTATAGGCTATCTTATAAGCCTAAATCGTTTCTTCCAATCTTAAGCTCTATTATGTCATATTAGGTTAAATAGTTTTATTTAGGATTGACTTGATTTCTTTATTAGAAACCTCATCTTCACCATTTATTTTAAGATGATAGGAAGAAAAAACCTTATATAAGATATGGTATTTCATAAATAAAGCTTCCACTACTCCATTATAGAAATGTGTTTGCCTATTACTTATAATGGCTCTCGACATCCTAAACCTAGACATAATGTTAGACTTGCAAACATTGCAATAACTTTAGTATAATTTTTCTTGGTGGCTTTAGCTTCCACTTACTTCGATTCATGATCAACTATAAGCTAATATAACAAAAACCAAAAGATGGAGGGAACAACCCCTGAAATCAACTTCCCAAATATAAAAAAATTAATAAATAAGAATGAAAGTTTGTGACAGTAAATTTCTGTGGGATAACTTATCTATCCTGTGACATTTACTAGATGAATTACAAAAGAGATATGCATCCTTAAATAATTACAAACAATAAGAACCACTCCACAATACCTTATTGGTGGTCCTTTTTGCTCCAAAGTGTCCACCATAAGTATAAGAGTGATAAAATGTCAAAATAGAAAGAGTATCTCTCAAGAATATACCTTTTTATCCCTTTATCTGCATAATGCCTTTAGCTTTAGTTTTAAGTTTGTCCCCTTGAGCCTTTGACAAACTTAAAAGTAGCTTATTAGCAACTAAGAAATTCATAATGTAAGCATACTATGGAGGTATTAAGCTGTTAGAAAACAATTTTTCATTTGGAAATGTTTCTTTCAAAAGCACCTTATCATCCTCTCAAACCAAATGAATAACTTCATTAATAACAACATTTTCTACTTATTTCTTGTCTCTTATTTAAAAATAATATTCCTAAAAGAGAAGAATCCACCCAATTAACCTCATCTTTACTTCTTTATTGGTAAAAGTACATTAAGGCCATATTGTAATAGCCCATTCCTACACTTAGGAAATTAACTGCTAAATGAAGTCATATGGGTCATATCATATGAGAATATATCAAGTGCATTTCATTTACATGCATCATGTTCATATACATACATGAATTATGATTTAGTACACATTGTAAAGATAATTTATGCACTTAATTGATTTATTCTGGGGTATGAAAGATTTTAAATGTTTATGTTATAATTTTGTGAATATGAATTAATCATGTCTTGAATTCTGGTTTGATAGTCTATAATTAGTGAATTGGAATTTTTTTCATAATTGGGTGATTGGTGAAGTGTTATGTGCATCTATTCTAGGAAAAATATTAATTTGGAAGACTAATTGATACAAGGGAACTTAGGGTGATCAAGCCTATTAATACATGGCATTAGTAATAGTATCACACATGGATTGATTAAATAAGTGACAAATGGTGGTTTAATTGTCTGAAAAATGGCCTCATGATTTTGAGACAAATGGACTAATTATTTAGTGACAAATGGAAGTTGAAGTAGAAGACATATGGCTAGGTCTTAGCATGACACTTGCTATGACATGTGTCAACCTTCTTCTCAACACACCTACACCCACGTCTCTCACACTTATAATACCACCTTCTTCCATATTTTCTTCTTATGTTTTCTCCTTCTTTCTCATACCAATAACACACTCACATTATCTCCCAAACCCTTGAAATTTTGCCAAAATTTCGTAACCTTCACCTTGCAATTGAAACTCTTATGTTCGCACCTTATTTTTGGAGTAAACCTTGTACTTGTATATTTGGAGGGATAGGTTAGGTTAAAGATTGAGGAGGTTTTAAGTTGAACAAGTAAGTGCTTTTGATCTCTATGGCACGTTAAAATAGAAACATTTATGATGATTAAATTGAGATGAGTGATATGTAGGGTTGATGTTGAAGTTGTGCTAAAATTTGATGAGTGAATGTATGGTTTCTATTTTCTTTTTAGTGTTTGAAAATAATGGATTTTATGGATGGTTTAGATTGAAATTTGAAGTGTTAATGATGATGTAACTATGCAAAAAAGGGGCATATTGGGAGTGTTCCAGAAATTTATAAGTTAAGGTTATATGTATGAAGGTGAATGATAGTTCTATTATGATTATGTTACATGAAACACTATAATTTATGAGTTATCAATTGAATGATTTTGAGTCGGAATTGGTGATGACATTGATAAGGAAATGAAGTATAATTTAGTTATAATTGAGGTATGATCAATAGATAAGTATAATGGTGTTAAAATTTGGAAAAAGATTTAAGGAAAGTGATGGTGAACCATCTATTCACCCATTCCACGATGTACCCACGATTATGGAAAATGCCCTGGAAAAGAAAAGTTTATGTTTTGTCTTTCCATGATGGTTGAAAGGTAGCCACGATGGTGGGAAATGTTTGGGAAGTGAAAAACTTTGTTTTATGTGATTGTTGAACCAACTAAGGATAAGTTAATTTACCTTGGTGTATTTGGATTAGATTAAGGTTTGAAATGAACCTAGATGGTTATTTGATTGATTAATTAAGGATTTGAAAAGTTTAAGTTTACAATTGATGTTAGAATTAAGAAATGGATTGTTTGATATAAATGTATATGAATTTGTGAAGTATGAGTTGTTACAGAAATGAAGGTGTTCTTATGAATGTAAATTTGTTGCAAGGGATATAAGTCATGAATTAGTTATGATTGAATGAGAATTTAAAAAGTTATGTGAGTATGGAATGTGAGGAAGGGATAGATAAATATAAGATTGAGTGAATTTAAAGTAATTGAGATGTCTTAAGGCATTAATCTAATCTTAATAAGTTATATACAAGATATGACAAATGAATGAGCAAGTTTATGAATAGGGTTACGTACCTAGGATAGTCGATTGAGCATGCATTAAACATAACACATATACCTGTGTATGATTGGGTATTCATTTGATTAAACAAGTTAGTAATGTATACATATGTGTGTATTGCATGATATAGAAGCACAAATTGACCGATCACATCCAGACATTGCCAGATCATCAAGGTAATAGCTATTCTGGAGCATGCTGTGAGTCAACCTAGATGTTCTCTCAATATATTCTAGTTGCTTTGTTTAAAATTCAGTTATTGAATTACTACTCATTTGATTGTGATAATTTCAGACCATCAATTATTCGAGGAGAATAATATTCGAGAATGTACTGGAAATATTTTGTAAATGCATGTGAATATGGAAATATGCATTCTCAACTAAATGTTGAATGCCAAACTTTGATTTGAAGAATGCAATATATAACTGGAATATATCAAATGTGAAATAATGAATGCATCTTATGTGAATTGTTACATCTCATTACATTGAAATGAACTAACAAATAAAGGAGTTA
>JANSVA010107852.1:0-10333 GCA_025504915.1 Erythroxylum reticulatum
AGTAAGATATTATGTTATAAGTTAAGGGAAATAAAGTGTTAGAATGATAAGATTTCATGAGGGGCATTGTTGGAACAGCAATTAAGTTATAAAGTTTTAAAGCATTGAAGGAAGGGCAAAATGGGAAAAGGAATTGTAGGTTTGTATTTTAGAAGACAAAAACGTTGGTGAAGAAGAAGAGAAAAGAGAGAACACAAAAAGTAAGAAAGAAGGGAGAGAGAATGTCGGTGATAGAGAGAAAAAGGAGACTTGAGCTAGGTTTTAATTTTTCTAATCCTTCAAGAAATATTTTAAGAGCTATCAAGGAGGGAAAGAGAAAGAGGAAGATTAGAGCTTTCATTAGAGTCAAGAAATTTATTAATTGGTGAAGATTCAAGGTAAGCTTGTGTTAAATCATTTGGAGTCTTAGGAAGGTTTTGATTCTAAGAGTGTAGAAAATGCATAGGTTTAAGTATTCTAGGATCAGTTCATGCATGGGTTTCTTTGAGTTTCCTATTGGAGTTCTTTAAATGAGGCTTTTGTTAATATTGAAAGGAGGCAAGAGGAGCAAAAGAAGAGACATCCTTCAACAAGCTTTCAAGAAAGGAGATTCAAGTGGGTTACTTTTTATAGTTGAATAATAAGCCATAAACGTTTCTTTCCAGAAAATGGAAATAAATGTCTTTAATTACTTAAAAAATGTACATTTATTAAGCCTTAAATGTTTTGAGAATATGCTGCATGTTTTGCATATAAATTTTGTTTGACATATGAAAATGATTTTTGAAAAGATATCAAGCTTAAGAAACCAAGTTCCCGAAATGTGCCTTTTTGGGCAATATGTTTTTTAGCTATGGAAATACATGTTATGTGAGTTTGTGGTGGTCCCCTAAGTTAAGTCAAGTGCACTTTGACAAAAAGGCTTCTCCCGCCTACCCACTAGTGGCATGGAGCTCCTCCATGGACTCCCCTAAGTTCACGGCTACACAAGACCCCTAGGGGAATTGTGTAGTACGTTTTATTTTTCGATCCACCCGAACCATTTTGATATGCTTATGTGCTCATAATAAAGTGCTAAAAGTGATGCATACATAATTTGCAGTAACGTGAATTTCTGCATTGGAAAGGACTTCATAAATGGTTTTGCTTATGATCAATTATAAATTGTTACCCACGGGCTCAAGCTCACCCCCCCTTTTTCCTCCCCCACGTTCAGGTGATGAGCAAGATATCAAGTAGACAAGGGTGAAGGCATCACTCCAATTTTTGTATATTTTATATTTGAAGCAAATTTTGTAAAGAGAGGCTTTAGTCACATTTTGATCAAATCATGGATTATGTACCTTCCGTATTTTGAAACTTTAAGATATTAATGTATTTGCTGCTTGAAATGCCCAATAAAGCTTTGAAAGACTCTTATCTTTTGATGCAAATGGAAATATAATTACATTTTTGACCATAGCTCTCTTTTAAGTTTGTGCATTGCATTTTTAAGTTTCCATAAGGGAAAATTTGTGTTCGGACTTCAAGGGAAGGTATAAATTAATCCAAATTGATTTAAGCAAGTGTGCCTTCTAGGAAGTTGTAGGGCTTTCCTTTAATTTTTCCAACGATATATAGCCTAGAATTGTTGGACATCTGGGTTAAAAGTTAGGGTCCTTAGAAGGGGAGATACTTAAGAGTGTAGAGTTTCATCGTCTGTAAAGACACTTCGTCTTAAGAGATGTATCATCTATGATGATGTCATATCATCTGTGATGATGTCATATCGTCTGTAATGACATCATTCGTCTTAAGAGTTGCATTGTCTGTAAAGACACTTCTTCTTAAGAGACGTATCGTCTATGATGACGTCATTTCATCTATAATGATGTCATTCCTCTTAAGAGTTGCATCGTCTGTAAATACGCTTCGTCTTAAGAGAAGTATCATCTATGATGATGTCATATCATCTATAATGATGTCATTTATCTTAAGAGTTGCATCGTCTGTAAAGACACTTCGTCGTAAGAGAAGTATTATCTGTGATGATGTCATATCGTCTGTAATGACGTCATTTGTCTTAAGAGTTGCATTGGCGATAAAGACGCTTCGTCTTAAGAGTAGTATCATCTTAGGTTAACTTTTGCTTCGTCTTAAGTTGACTGTCTATACCATCTTAGGTTGACTTTTGCTTCGTCTTAAGTTGACTGTCTGTATCTTCTTATGTTGACTTTTGCTTCGTCTTAAGTTGACCATCTATATCATTTTAGGTTAACTTTTTCTTCATCTTAAGTTGACCGTCTATATCGTCTGCTTTGCCATTCATCTGTCATTTTGCTTCATCTATCTTTCAGCTTCGTCTGACTTTACCATTCGTCTGTCTTTCTTTCATCTATCATTTTGCTCCGTCTATCTTTCAACTTCGTCTTCTTTTACCATTCATCTATCATTTTGCTCCGTCTGCTTTCTGCCTATGTGACCTAAATTTCTCCTTCTGTATACTATTTTTCTGATGCTATTGTCTGCTCTATTTTTGACCCCTAAGATGATAGAATTCGCCTTCTAGGTCTTCATAGAAATTATAGAACTCAAAGTCTTCTTTCAAACCATCCTAGGATGGTATCAATCCGTTATCCCAACTAACAGTTTTGTTAAGTTCCTCAAGATAGGTGCTATATGATTGAGGTTTTCCCAAATAAATCTGTCTTGAATAGAATAAGAGCGTTGTTTTGATGTTTGTCCTGGAGGGGGATCGCCACCCTTATGGAGCACACGTTCGGATGTCACTTAAAATGTTAGACACGTAAACCATGAAGGCGGGGTCCCAACACTTATGTTATCAGAGTGACTAGGTTTAAGAGTATCCGAGGCATGAAGTGGGTAGTTTAATAAATAAAATGAATATACATTATTTTAAGATGAATAACTTGCATCGTTTTGAATTGTTTTACAAGATTTAAAATTGTTTTATATGATTTGAATTGTTTTACTTGATTTGAAACTGTTTTGGATAAACTAAATATTTTCAATGATTTTAAATTGAAGGAGTGGAAAATGCCACCTCGAAAGAGACTTCAAGGAGTTGTGACTCGATCTAGCTCTCACCAAAGGAGCACGGATAAATCTTATGTCCCATAAGATACTGGGACATAGCCTGCTCCTAATTCTAAGGCACCTAGTGTGCAACATGAAGTGCCACCACCTCCTCTTCCTATGCCTGCTATGGACCTGCAGTTCTTTCAAGCCTTTGCTCAGGCTTTCACATATGCCATGGGCCAAGGGTCATAAGTGTAGATGCTCGCTTCAGTAGATAGAAGTGGACAGTATGATAAGCTCCGTAAGTATGGAGCTGTGGATTTTAGTGGGACCATAAATCCAGAAGAAGCTGAAGCATGGTTGAAAAGGACCGAGAGGGTTCTGATTCAGATGAACTGCTTTGATGAGGAGAGGCTGGATTATGCAGTTAGCTTGCTACAAGAGGACGCACTTCATTGGTGGGAATCAGTGCCCCACAGTAAGGATATACCTCCAGTGTTGTCATGGAGAGACTTTTTGGAAGCTTTCAGTAGGAAGTACTTCTCGAGGGTCTATATCTAAGAGAAGGATAGGGAATTCCTAAACCTTACACAGAGGGATATGAGAGTGAGTGAGTATGAGTTGAAGTTCACCCAACTATCACGAGATGCGACCAACATCGTTGCAAATGAGGAGGACAAGTGCCACAAGTTTGATGGAGATCTTCATTTAGGGATCAAGGAGAAAGTCTTGATCTATAATTTCTATGACTACCAACAATTGGTAGATGTTGCACTCCAAGATAAAAAACTGGAGAATATAAAGAATGAAGTGAGTAGGAAAAGGAAACATAAGGAGCAGTCTTCTAAGAAGGGAATGATTACTCCAATTCCTGAGAGGCGTATAAAGAGTCACCATACTTAGAGTGAAGTAGGAAGCAATGGCCTTACCCAGAACAAACAAGCAAGGGTAGTGTCAATGCAAGCCTCAATAGCAGGAGGCAATAGTAGGGTAGAGAGAAGCAGGAACATGAACCCCCAATGTGAGCATTGTGGAAAGCTTCACAGAGGAGCGTGTTTCAAGTTACTTGGTGCATGTTTTCGATGCAGAGAGAAGGGACACATGGTCAGGGACTATCCCCAAGTAACAAGGCGAGAGGGGTCGAAACTACAAGCCCTAAGAAGAGCAGAATTAGGGGGAGTCAGGCCAGTCACTGAGGTGGGCAGTTCTGCAGTGGTGAGGAAGGCGATTCCCCTAGGAAGACCAAGGGTTCAGGGTCAAGCTAGGGTATTTACTATGACTAGAGAGGAAGCTACAGCCGCACCAGAAGTTGTCATGGGTATGGCTCAATTATTTAACTCTACAATATATTTGTTGATGATTCTGGCTCCACACATTCATTTGTTTCTACAAGCATGATTTTGCACAATGTCAAATTGGTGCCCATAGATAGCCCTATGATTGTTAGTACTCCCTCAGGGTGAAAGGTGATAACAAGTCAAGTGTATAGGGATTGTGCATTGTTTATTGAGGGTGCTAAACTTGTAGTAGATTTGCTACCATTGGATTTGAAAGGCCTAGACGTGATACTGGGAATGGACGTCATGGAGAAATATTGTGCAAAGTTAGATTGTGGCCTTAAAGAGGTAGAATTTGATCTTAGTAATGATGAGAAGGTGATCTTCAGAGGAGACTGAAGGACACAATCTCCCAAGCTTGTTTTAGCTTTGTTAGCAGACAGGATGATGAGAAAGGGGTGTAAAGCCTTCTTAGCGCATGTTATGGACACTGATGTGAATGAAGGGAAGTTAGAGGATTTTCTAGTTGTGTGGGAATTTCCAGACGTGTTTCCAGAAGATTTACCCAATTTGCGACCGGTGAGGGAAATCGAGTTTGCCATCGACTTGATTCCCAGAATTGGACCCATTTCAATACTACCATATAGAATGGTTCCAGCTGAACTGAAGGAGCTCAAGGAACAATTAAAAGAACTATTAGAGAAGTGGTACATAAGGCCAAGCTCGTCACCATAGGGAGAGTCAGTTCTGTTTGTTAAGAAGAAGTATAGAACGTGGCACATGTGCATTGATTATCGGAGACTCAACAAAGTGACTATTAAGAAGAAGTATCCTCTTCCCCAGATTGATGATCTGTTTGACCAGCTACAGGGAGCAAGGGTCTTCTTTAAAATTGATCTCAGGTTAGGCTATCATCATCTCAGAATTAAGGAGTCTGATGTAAACAAGACAGCCTTCAAAACATGGTATGATCATTATGAATTTTTAGTGACGCCTTTTGGACTAACCAATGCTCCAGATGCTTTTATAGATCTTATGAATAGGGTCTTCAAGGAATATCTGGATCAGTTTGTTATAGTGTTTATTAATGACGTTTTGGTATATTCCAAGAGTGAAGGGGAATATGAGGAGCATCTCAAGATTGTATTGCAGATACTGAGGGAGAAGGAGCTTTATGCTAAGTTCAACGAGTGTGAGTTTTGTTTTCATGAGATAGTATTCCTTGGACATGTGATTTCGAAGGATGAGGTATATGTTGATCCGAGGAAGGTTAAAGCTGTGGTGAATTAGCATACATCTAAGACGGTGTTAGAGGTGAGGAGTTTTCTAGGTCTGGTAGGCTATTATAAGAGATTCGTTGAGGGATTCTCTATGATAGCAGTTCTGAAGACAAAGTTATTGAGGAAGAATTAAAAACTTATCTAGAGTGAGGAATGTCAGAAAAGCTTTGAGGAGCTCAAGCGTATATTGACAAGTACTTCAGTTTTGATTTTGCTGACTGGAGATGAGGGTTACATAGTGTACAATAATGCCTCAAGAAACGGTTTGGGTTGTGTATTGATGCAAAAAGACAAGGTAATAGCATATATCTCGCTGCAGCTAAAGCTTTATGAGTTAAATTATCCGACCCTTGATTTGGAATTGGCAGCAGTAATTTTTACCTTGAAGATTTGGAGACATTATCTTTATGGGGTTCAGACGAGGATCTTTACTGACCATAAAAGTCTTAGGTACTTATTGAGTTAGAAAGAGATAAATTTGAGACAGAGAAGGTGGATTAAGTTGCTTAAGGATTATGATTTACTGATTGAGTACCATCCAGGAAAGGCAATTGTAGTGGCAGATGCTTTGAGTAGGAAGTCATCAATAGCCCATGTTCAGACAATTTATCTACCGTTATTGGAAGAGATGGATAAACTTAGGATAAGTTTGAAGCAGGAGGAACCTGATTGTATTGTTGTTACCTTCAGAGTGAGACCGATTCTCCAGGAGAAGGTTAGGGTGTTACAAGCACAGGATGTGGAATTGAGTAGGCTCCAAGAAGAAATTCATAATGGCAAGAAGTCTGAAGTGGTAGTGAGGGATGATGGACTCATAATTGTAGGGAATAGGCTTTGTATCCCAAATGTTAAAGAGGTGAAGGATGAGATACTGGATGAGGCACATAATGCACCTTATGCCATGCACCCAGGTAGCACTAGGATGTACAGAGATCTAAGAGAGCATTTCTGGTGGAAAGGCATGAAGAGGGATGTAGCAGAGTATGTAAGTAAGTGTCTAGTGTGTAAGAAAGCCAAGGCGGAACACCAGGCACCTTCAGGCAAGTTGAGGCCATTGTCCATTCTTGAGTGGAAGTGGCAAAGGGTAACTATGGATTTTCTGATGGGTTTGCCCAAGACCTATCGGAAGCACGATGCCATATGGGTCAATGTTGATCGGTTGATGAAGTCAACCCATTTTTTAGCAATTAAACAGACTATTTCTCTGCAAGTACTAGCAAAGAAGTATATTGGTGAGATAGTGAGATTACATGGGATTCCAAATTCTATAGTTTCTGATAGGGATCCTCGGTTTACTTCAAGATTTTGGGGAAGCTTACAAAAGGCTCTAGGGACCAAATTAAAATTTAGCACAACTTTTTACCCCCAGACAGATGGTCAATCTCAAAGGACCTTTTGGACACTTGAGGGAATGCTTAGGGCATGCATGATAGATTTTAAAGGAGCTTGGGATGAACATTTGCCACTGGTCAAATTTGTTTACAATAATTCGTACCATTCAAGCATTCAAATGGCTCCTTATGAGGTGCTGGATGGGAGGAGATGTAGAACTCCTATATGCTGGGATGAAGAAGGAGAAAGGAAACTAATAGGACCAGAGTTAATTCGAATGACAGTTGACAAGGTCGAGTTAGTTAAACAAAGGCTTAAAGCGACCCAGGATAGAATGAAAAGCTATACTGATGCACATCGAAAGGAGATGGAGTATGAATTCGATGAAAAAGTCCTCCTTAAGACGACTCCTTGGAAAGGAATCATGAGGTTTGGCAAGAAGGGAAAGTTGAGTCCGAGATATGTGGGTCCCTATGAAATTCTTGAGATATAAGTTGGCGTTGCCACCAAAATTGTCACAGATACATGATTTCTTTCATGTTTCCATGTTGAGGAGGTATAGATCAGATCCCTCTAACATTATTCAGACCGCAAAGGTTCAGTTAAGAGATGATCTAAGTTATGAGGAGATCTCATTAGAGATCTTGGCCACTAAGGAAAAAGTCCTCAGGAACAAGACGATTCAACTAGAAAAAGTCTTGTAGAGGAACCATTTCGTAGAAGAAGCCACGTGGGAGCCCTTGGAAGCCATGAGGGAGAAGTACCCACAAATCTTTAATGACTCAGGTAATAATTGCGAGGACAAAATTCTTTTAAGAGGGGGAAAAATGTTAGCCCCTAGAAATTTTTTTATGAATAAGTATGATTAAATTAATTTTGGGGTGTTGGCTAGATTAAATTGTGTTAGAGTTAATTAGCATGCTAATGTGAGTAAGATATTATGTTATAGGTTAAGGGAAATAAAGTGTTAGAAAGATAAGATTTTATGAGGGGCATTGTTGGAACATCAATTAAGTTATAAAGTCTTAAAGTATTAAAGGAAGGGCAAAATGGGAAGAGGGAATTGTAGGCTTGTATTTTAGAAGAAAAAAATGTTGGTGAAGAAGAAAAGAAGAGAGAGAAGAAGAAAAGAAAGAAAGAAGGGAGAGAGAGTGTCAGCAATAGAGAGAAAAAGGAGAGTTGAGCTAGGTTTTAATTTTTCTAAACCTTCAAGAAAGATTTTGAGAGTTATCAAGGGGAAAGAGAAAGAGGAATATTGGAGCTTCCATTAGAGTCAAGAAATTTATTAATTGGTGAAGATTCAAGGTAAGTTTGTGTTAAATCATTTGGAGTTTTAGGAAGGTTTTGGTTCTAAGAGTGTAGAAAGTGTATGGGTTTAAGTATTCTAGGATCAATTCATGCATGGGTTTCTATGAGTTTCCTATTGGAGTTCTTTGAATGAGGTTTTTGTTAATATTGAAGGGAGGCAAGAGGAGCAAAAGGAGAGACATCCTTGAACAAGCTTTCAAGAAAGGAGATTCAAGTGGGTTACTTTTTATAGTTGAATAATAAGCCATCAATGTTTCTTCCAAGAAAATGGAAATAAATGTCTTCAACTACTTCAAAAATGTACATTTATTAATCCTTGAATGTTTTGATAATATGCTGCATGTTTTGCATATAAATTTTGTTTGACATATAAAAATGATTTTTGAAAATATATTAAGCTTAAGAAACCAAATTCTCGAAATGTGCCTTTTTGGGTAATATGTTTTTCAGCTATGGAAATACATGTTATGTAGGTTTGTGGTAGTTCCCTAAGTTAAGTCAAGTGCATTTTGACAAAAAGGCTTCTCCCGCCTACCTGCTAGTGGCATGGAGCTCCTCCATGGCTCCTCTAAGTTCACGGCTACACAAGACCCTTAGGGGAATTGTGTAGTACGTTATGTTTTGGATCCACCCAAACCATTTTAATATGCTTATATGCTCATGATGAAGTGCTAAAAGTGATGCATACAGAATTTACAATAACGTAAATTTCTGCATTTGAAAGGACTTCATAAATGGTTTTAATTATTACCAATTATAAATTGTTACCCACGAGCTCATGCTCACCCCCGACCCCTTTTTCCTCCCCCACATCCAGGTGATGAGTAAGATATCGAGTAGACAAGGGTCAGGGCATCACTCCAATTTTTATATATTTTGTATTTGAAGCAAATTTTGTAAAGAGAGGCTTTAGTCACATTTTGAGCAAATTATGGATTATGTACCTTCTGTATTTTGGAACTTTAAGATATTAATGTATTTGCAGCTTGAAATGTCCATTAAAGCTTTGTAAGACTCTTATCTTTTGATGTAAATGGAAATATAATTGCATTTTTTACCATGACTCTCTTTTAAGTTTGTGCATTACATTTTTAAGTTCCCATAAGGGAAAAGTTATGTTCGGACATCATAGGAAGATCTAAATTAATCCAGGATGATTTAAGCAAGTGTGCCCTCTAGGAAGTTGTAGGGCCTTCCTTTAGTTTTCCAACGATATATAGCCTAGAATTGTTGGACATCTGGGTTAAAAGTTGGGGTCCTTAGAAGGGGAGATACTTAGGAGTGTAGAGTTTCATCATCTGTAAAGACACTTCGTCTGAAGACATGTATCGTCTGTGATGACATCATATCGTCTGTAATGACATCATTCATCTTAAGAGTTGCATCATCTGTAAAGACACTTCGTCTTAAGGGATATATCATCTGTGATGATGTCATTTCATCTATAATGACGTCTTTTGTCTTAAGAGTAGTATCATCTTAGGATGACTTTTGCTCCGTCTTAAGTTGACCATCTGTATTGTCTTAAATTAACTTTTGCTTCGTCTTAAGTTGACCATCTGTATCATCTTAGGTTGACTTTTGCTTCATTTTAAGTTGACCGTCTATATCGTCTGCTTTGCCATTCGTCTGTCATTTTGCTTCGTATGTTTTTCAGTTTCATCTGCCTTTACCATTTTTTTTTCTTTGTTTCGTCTGTCATTTTACTTCATCTGTCTTTCAGCTTCATCTACTGTAACATCCCATTACCGATGGGAAGGGTAAAATGGAAATTCGGGACGGGTCATGAGTGTGTATATGGATCTCGGCATGAGCATGCAGATTATGGCCTCTATATATATATGAATGACAATTTTTGTATATGCACATGACTGTACATGCATTCATGATATTTCCCGGCATATGTTTTTATAATTGTGCTTATTGTGAAAAATATGATTTTGTGCTTGAAAATTTAATTGGAGTGAATTTTTGTGTGTTTTACATTTTTAGGGAATTTTAGAAATTTTCTGGAAATTTTCGGGGAAAATTTTTGGATCCAAAAAAAATTGCCAAGCGGCGAACTGATTGGTTTCCGGTACTGGAAATGATTGTCCAATGGCACTAAAAAAAAATTGATACATGATGGTAGGATTTATT